>JFGW01000145.1:0-75410 GCA_000729825.1 Epichloe sp. AL9924 | reverse complement strand
TTTTTAACAGGAACCTTACATCTAGATATATAGGTAAAAATAATAATAATAATACCACTAATTATAAATAACCCCCCCTATTATAGGTAGTGATGTTTAAATAGTAGCCTATATATAGCTTTAATGTAGCAAAATAAATATTATTACCTATTACATAGCTAGACTAAAAAAAATAGATAACCTATATTAATTTTTGTAATTAGTTTAAATAAATAGAGTACCTAATGCTATGGTTCTAAATAGTCTAACTAGAGGGCTTATATTATAGTTACCATAAGTTCGTAGCTATTAGGCATGCGTGCGAGTAGCAGAGCTAACGGTTATTATTGTAATTCACAGATCACTTACCTGCAGTGCGTTAGATCACTTAAGGGGTCTAGGGTTAATATAAAAGAGACTAATTTTCTCCCCCTTTTATACACTTCCTTTCTCTTATAATATCCCTTAACCTTATAAGTTACCCCTACTAGCTAAGCAGTAGCTCTCTCACTGCTATTATATAGTAGTTACTAACCTTCTTTAGTCTCTAATTATTATTATTACCTACTATTATTTATCTATCCTTTGTCTTTATTTAGATTATTAGTTTGTTCCCTTTTAAACATAATTTCTTTATTTAGTCTATTATAGCTAACTTATAGCTAGTTAACTATATCTAATACTTATATTAGGACTCTGCCTCCTCTAGTAGCTCTAGAAGGTTAAGCTACTAGAAAGTCTTCTAAGAAATCTCTTACTAAGTCTCCTTAAAAGCACTTAGCTTCTAAAATCTTAATATAAGTTCACTATATCCTTATAGTATATCTATTGCTAACTTGCTACTAGTAAAATAATAGGAAAGAAAATTCTATATATACACTACTCCTAGTAAGTAGTAATGTAAAATATCCTACTAAAAAACAGTAGCTATAACATTCCTAAATATCTTATTAATAAAAAGACCTTCCCTATAAAATATAATAAATTTATAAGTATAACTTCTCCACTTGCTCGCTGCTTTTACATTACTAATATCTAATAGGCTGCTTAATAAAATATGCTTATTGCTTTTATAATAACAAAAACTACATTATAGTATATCTGTTACGTGCTAGAATTAACAATTAGGCTGTTATCTTAGGATGTGGCCTGTCAATGCCACGAGACCTCGGATGTGGCTAGCACGTGACCTAGAACCCCTATATTAGACGATAGCTCTGACCTCTAGCTAGTTGAATCGAACAACAACCTTTACACACTCATTATTATCATACATTTTATATCGTAACAATATCTCTCTTATCTAGAAACTGCTTGCTTATTACTAATACACTGCTAGTGCCTAGCTTAAATTACATAGCTTTATAACAGGCTATTTAAACTTATTAAAGCTACTCCTAAAGGTAGCTACTACTATTAGGATAAAGTAAGTATAATTCTACTACCTAGACACTAGATTACTGCTAACTTGCTACTAGTCTATTATAAAAGCAAAGAAGAAGCTATAGAATACTATCCTATCTTATAAAAATTCTAATAAGCATAGACATATTTATTACACCTAAATAACTGCTAATACTACTTATAAAGCAAAATATAATAAACACACTATAATAGCGCTACTAAGTAATACTATAAACCTTAAGATATAGATTAATATTTTAAACTCTCTTTGCTTTATAGCGTAGAATATCCTAATAGTAAGCTTTCTTAATATATATAGCTAATACTTAACTAACTTACTAGTAGTTTGCACTTAATACTACTAATCTGCTTACTTATATTAGTCCTATTAAGCTCCCTAGTAAACTTTAGGTCTATATATATAAAGAGAGGGATTCTAATAATAAAGATACTCCTAGGGCCTCTACCCCCTTAGCTACTATAGCTACCACTACTACTAAGGAAACTATAGTTACTATAGCTAACTCTATTATAGAGGAGTAGGTGCTTAGTAGCTATGTAATAGATTAAGTAATTTAACTTTATTTTCTAACTTCTTACTATATTAACTTATAAACTATAACTACTTCGTAATAACCTTATATTAACTTACGAATTATAAGTACTTTACAATAACCTTATATTAACTTATAAATTATAAGTACTTTATAATAACCTTGCTATTTAACTATTGCTTATAATCTTTAATAACGTCCCTTATTATAAAATCCCTCTTTAGTACCTATAAGTTTTCTAATATATTATAGCCTTTTCACTTAACTAGATATTTGCGTTATCTCCTATTATAGCAATGTAAAATAATTCTCTTAACTTTAAACTCCTGTTTATTATCTTTAAGGTTATCTTATAATAAGGACATATCTTCTACATTAGTTAGGTCCCCTTTAAAAGGCTTAAGACTAGTAATATTAAATATATTATGTAAATAAGTCCTAGGTAGTAACCTTAATTAATACGCTAATCCGTAACTCCTAATTACCTTTTTAATCTTATAGAGGCCTAGGTACTTCGTGGCTAGCTTTCTACTAGGTTATCTTAGGTTAATGTTCTTTGTTAATAATAAAACATAATTACTAACTGTTGGATTCACAGGGTATTGAATTCAATAGAAATAGGGTGTGAGCCCGAGGGATAGTATCATTATGATCTTCTATCCTAGGCTTCGTTGTTTTTCTATCAAAAAGAGAAGCTAAAAGCTAGAAGCCGCGATAATGAAGGGAAAAAGGGGTTGCGCGTTTGTAGCCCCACAATTCCTAGCCAATGAGAGGGGTCGGTTGTGGGTCACGTGCGGGGCTCGCGCGCGGCCCGACCTTCTGCCAAGTAATTGCGGCTAGCACGCGCGATTGATATCACCTTTGTTCCAACACTAACTTTAAACCTTATTAGAGTTCTTTTCTAATTATAATATTTCTTATACTAAGTCTATAAGTTACTTAAAAGCTGTTTAATTATAGTGTGATTTTCTCTTAGCGCTAAGACTTTACTTTTAGCTTAATTATTTACTAAAGGGATATCTATAACTACTTATTGTAGACCTCTAGGATTATAACCTTGTAACGCCTCCGCTAGTGTGTAGCTATGCGTTATGTAATTGCTTATATTATATGTAAATTACGCTAATAATAAGTTATCTGCCTAATTAGTCTATTTAGCATAAGTAAAAGCCCTTAAATAATGCTCTAAAACTTAGTTTAGACGTTTTATCTAGCTATCTATCTAGGGATAAAAAGCGGTGCTTAATAGCCACTTAGTTATAAGAAGGTAATAGAAAGTTATCTAGAAACCACTAGTAAATATAGAACCTTAGTTTATTATAATACCTTCTAGAGCTCTATAGTCTCTAAAAACATATTCTAAGAACATAGTTACTAGCCTATTGCTAGTTAGTTACGTTAAAATAGGAATGTAAATACTATATTTTATAAAATAGTTAATAATAACTAAAATCGCGTTATAAGTCTAGTTTAAGTCTTTTACTAGTAGAAGCCTAGTAATAAAATCTATTAACAATTCTTAAAAAAGGCAATTAGGCACTAGTAGCGTAGCTAGCTTGCTATATAGTTTATAATGCCTTAGTTTTAAAGTCTAATAACTTATATAAGTGCTAATATATACCTTTATATCTTTCTTTATTATTAGCTAATAGTATTAGTTTATAACTTAATAAAGAGTCCTACTTACTCCTTAATACCTAGTAGCGGGGTTATTATAGGTTAGTAGTAAAATTTCTTTTCTTATTCCCTAAGGGATAAAAACATAATTCTTAAATATTAATAGCTTAAAGAGTCCTATAGACTATATCTATAACGCTACTAAATTACTGCTTTTAAGTAACTTCTTTTAACCTATAGCAAAGTTATTGCCTTACTATGCTTTATATAATAAGACTTAAATTAGGGCTTCTAATTCTAAGCTTCTTTCTAGAAAGCTAGAGTTAAACTTAGAAGAGGTTCTCTAGATAAATTAGATCCTAGCTATAATATCTCTATAAGTAATTAGTTTACTAGATACCTCTAGTCTTATAGGGGAACAGATAAGTAACGGTTTTAAGGGGCGCCCTTGCCGCTTGCTAGCAACTACCTATACTAGTCCACCCCTTTTAGTAGTAGCTAGTCTAATAGGAAAATTAAAACAGCTAAGCAACAAACGTAACGTAAACTAGGTGCTAGTAGTACCACTATAGCTACCTTATTGCTTGCCAAAAAAAGTATTAAATAACCCTACTAATATACCTCTTCTAAGTGTGTCTAAATCATTAAGCTCCTTAAAAATACAGTTAAGTTACGATTTTTTAAAACCCTAGATATTAATAGTATTATTATAGCGTCTTTATAACTAACTATTAGTTACACTAAATAACGTTTTTATAGAACCTATAGCGCTAGTAGTGTTACTATAGTATTCCTATTGCTTAGTATTTATAAATTTAGATAAAAAGGTAGGGAGCTATATAATTACTACTTCCGCTTTCCTTATCTTACTTATAAAATCTAGTCTTTTTAATAGGGGATTAGCAGGATTTAATTTCCCCGCATAATATATAATCTTAAAGTTAAATAAATAAAGCTTATTAAGCATAGTTACCTGCCTACTAGTAAGCTTAGGCTTTATAGCTAGGTACTTATAGTTTAAATAGTCTATAACAACCTTAATTATATAAGCTAAGTAGGCAAGGTAATGTCTCTAGGCCTAAAAAGCCTCTTAAATAGCTAATAATTCGCTATTAGGTGTTACATAGCGTAATTTAGCGTTAGTCTTTTTCCTTAACATAAACGTAACTAGGTGCTAGTAACCTAGCACTAACATTGTGAGTATAGCCCTAATCGCATATCTAGATATATCTATCTCCACTCTAAGATATATAAGTGAATTAAAATACACTAAAATTAGCGCTTCTTAAAATCTTTACTAAAGTTCTCTAAACACTACTAACTTACGGGGTTCTAGGTTAAATATTGCTAGTTGCTTCCCTCTAAGGCAATCTATTAATAGAATAATAACTTTACTATACTATTTAATAAAACAGTAATAAAATCCAGTAAAACTAAGAAATAACTAAATATTAAATACGCTACGTGGTATTAGCTATATTACAATTACTTTAACCCTCGCTAGATCTATCGCAATACCTCTTAGTAATATCTTAAAGCCTAAGAATTTAACCTCTATAACCAAAAATTAACACTTTATAAGGTTAATAAAAAGGCTTATATCTCTAAGCCTACGTAGGATTTGTTTAATATAATCTATATGCTCCTTAACCACGCTGCTATATATTAGCGTGTTATCTAGGTAAATAATATAGGTCTTATTAATAAGACCTTTAAGTGCATTATTAATATACTCCTAAAAAGTCACTAGTGTATTAACTAGTCTAAATAGCATAATAAGATATTTAAAGTAGCTATAGTAACAATAGAAAGCTATCTTCTACTTATTACCTAAGCAGATATATAGCTAGTAGTATGTATCTTTAAGATTAAGGACCGTGAAAATAACTACGCCTACTAATTAATTAAGAATTTTAGTAATAAGAGGTAAAGGGGCCTTATCCTTAATTATAATCTTATTTAAGCCCCTATAATCCACGTAAAGCCTTAATTTTCCTCCTTTCTTTAGAACAAACAAAATTAAAGCTCTAGCTAGGCTAACTAATCTTCTAATCTACCCTTTAAGCTACATACTTATAAGGTACTCCCTAAGAACTTATAGCTCTCTCTTAGCTAAATTATATATAGGCCCCTAAGGTAGTGTTTTCCTTTCTTCTAATTTAATTACATAAGTGTAACCTCCTAGTTTAGGAAGCTTACCTACTAGCTCTTTAGAAAAAACATCTGCAAACTCCTTATATTTATCTAGAATTATTAGTGTAGGATGCTTAGTACTCTTGCCCTAATTTAATGTAGCTTCTTTGCTACTTGCGTTTCCTAAAATTAGCATAATTATAATACCTTGCTTTTTTTACTATAAGTAAGCATATTCTAGTAATATTATAGTGTCTTTACTATTTATTTGTCCTTCTATTACTGCTAAGTTCTCTAATTAACCTTTGTCCCTTTCTTTTAGAACTATTAGCTTAATCTTTATTACTCTAAATAATAATATAACTACTACTAGTTTTTTCTCCTTATATATTTACCGCTTTCTATAAGTAAAGGAGAGACACTCTCTAGTTACTAGATACCTCTAGAATCCCTGCTCCTAATATATAATTATAGGTAAGTATTCTCTAATTTAGTCTATACCTAGTATTATGCCTTCTTTTATATTAGTAATGTAGTAGCTAACTTAGTAAAACTTTACAAATCCTATACTATCTTTTACTTTTATTAATTTTTGTAAAATTCCTTAATATAGAATTACTTTTTAGCTTGCACTCTTTAGTATCTAGTCTAATTATATTACACTCTCCTAATCCTTTTTTGTTAATAATTTAGGATAAATTATTAAAAACTATACACTTATGTTAAATAGCGCTTGCATAGCTAACTACTAGTTATCTTATTATAGAGATGCCTATATTCTTATTCTATTATTTACAGGGTATTCCACAGTGAGATTACATTCCTAGGTCTATGCTAATTAAACTAGTATTATGTTAGGAGATATAGCTTTGTTACTACTCTTATTATGTTTCTCTATTATATGCTTATTACTTTTATAGGTAGAATAGTCTAGTGCCTAATAAGTTAGTATAGTATATCTAGGCTTTCTATATTTAAAGCATACTAGGGATGATTTTTTCCTTTAATCCCTGCTTTATTACTACACCCTATCTGCAGGTAATGTAAAGCATTACCTCTTCTTTTTATAGTCTTAACTTTTTTTATTGCTTTAGCCTAAATTTATTATAACCTTCGCTTTCTTGCCCTAGCCTTATAACTAGCTCTATAACGTTAGAAACTCTTAGCTAAATATCTACTTCCTTATAGCGCTATTTAAGCTATTTAGAAAGATAGTAATTCTTAGGCATATAGGAATTGCCTTAGGTAATTCAGCTTTTACCTTAGTCTAAGCTCTTATAAAGGCTTAAAATAATTAGTTATCCCTTTACCTAAGATTTAGTAGAGTTCTTATTACTTCTAAGCACCTTATATTCTTATCTATTATTCTAGTCTTTAGCTAATTAAGAAAACCTATCTATATAAGTGACGCGTAATTTACATGCCTATTCATAGCTATATAACATATCTATTATCACTTTAAATTATTAGCTAGGCAGCTACCTATATACGCTACCTTAGTTATGTTATTCCTAAAGGTATAATAGTCTAATTTAAATAACACGTTTAAATCTGCTAGGAAATTCTAGAGGTTCTCGTATATATCCCCTTTATACGTAGGTATTTTTATCTACGTTTTAATAAGACTACTTCACTATATAATTACTACTAAATTACTATAAACTACTAGTAGAACTATAGTTAAAGTTTAAGGGGTAATTATAAGTCCCTAAGGAGGTCTAGCTAATAATAGATTTGCCTTAATTTACAGAATCTCCTATCTTCTTTATGCACGTAGTAGCTTAGCTTATGCAACCTTATAGCGTCTCTATAATGCTCTATTATTATCATCTGCATTACCTACGCCTTTATCTAGATTAGGGACTAGTGGCGTTTCTTACACCCTATTATTATCTATTATTCTAGACTATAGGGGTCCTCTATCCTATAACTAATTATCTATACCTTTATTATTATAAGGTACTAGTGTATTTTATATAAAACTTTGTAGCGTTAGCTGTATAATAATCTAGCTAATAGTTTATTTCCCTTAAAGGTTTAGAGATTAATTTATTATAGCTTATATCACTAGGTCTAATATAAATAAAGTAAAGGCTAAGATTTATAGTTATCACTAGAAAGATACTAGCTAGGGCCTAGTGTATAAAGGTTTTAATCTCTAACCTGCTATATATAATATACGCTATCCTTAATAAATACCCTGCTTAAAGAACACGTGGCTATCTTGTAGCTAGCTAGCCTCTTTGTTATTAGAGTGGCCTAAAGGTTCTCCGAAGATTCACTATTATGAACGTCCTGTCTCCGTCCTCTGCGCTCCTAACATATTTGTAGTATTTTGACTTTTGTTGTAGTATGTAGTGTAGTAGATTTTAGTGTAGTGTAGTATGTAGTGTAGTGTAGTAAATACTACACTACACTACAAATACTACAAATGTAGTATTAGTAAAAAAAAAAGTAGGGTATTATATAGTCTTATAATATTCCTTAGATTTCTCTTATTAAAGTTAATATTAGCTGTTTTTTTTATTATAATTTAGTTATTTAGTTATAAATTTATAACGTTTTACCTTATTTAGAAAAATAGCTATAAGTAGGGGTATAGGGTATCTATAGACTATATTTTATAATATTTAAAATCTTTTAATTTTTTAATATATACTAAGGGGTTATATTATAAACATACCATTTTTTCTAATATTAATATTCTATTATTTATTAAAGGTGCTTTTTTATTATAAAAGTACCCTATATATATCTTTAGAAATAGTACTAAATAATATATTCAAAATTAAAATAATTATATTAACGAATTATAAAATATGTTTTAAATAGCTAATATATTTATTTATAATATATAAAAACCTTAGGTAAATAGATAATTTATTAGAATTAATATATAATTTTTATAATTCTTTTATACTTTTTTAAAATTTATTACTTTAATATTACTATATTATTACAAAAGAATTCTTAAAATATTAGTAATAAAAGAAAACATATTTATATAAAGTTACTAATATAATTTAAAAAAAAAGCTTTATATATTATAAAAGCTTCTAAATTTATAACTTATTATATAATATTATATAATATTTTTAAATATAGTATTTAATTGTAATAAATTTATAACTTTTTTATATTATATAATATAGGATATATATAGTATAATTAGTATTATATAACTATAAGAGACCTATAATATTAAAAACTAATATATATTCTTTACGCTAGATAGCTAATTAGGTAGCTAGTCCTAGTACTCTAACTGCTTAGTTAAGAGGGAAAACCCTAAACTAGGAAGAAAAACCCCCCTATGTCTGTAAATAGGCTAGCGCTAACCCTCTTTTAGGTCTACGCCACGTTAGGTGTGGTTAACTATAGGTGTTTGGTGCTAGCTTGCGCTAGCCTTATCCCATATAAAATAAGAGAAAAGAAAAATATACAGTAGTAAGCCTATCCAGCTCCCTTTAATACTAATCTAACCCTATTCTAACCCTACTCCATGCCTCTTGCTTTATCTAAGGAGGAATAAGGCTAATTCTAGGTTAGTAAGGGGGCAGTAGCGGGCTAGTGCAAAATAATACCTATAGTTTTTAACTTAAAATTAATCTAATAACTATTCCAGACCTATAGTCTTTTTATCTTAGTGTAATTTCGCCTTATGTCTAGCCTGCCTTTACAGCTACATTATCCTACCTAGTGTCTCTCTCTAGTTATCCACGGTGTCTGTTTGTTAATTAGTTTAGTTACCTCTAGGGTAGCCTAGATCCTCCCCTGGTTTATGTTAGCTAAGGGCTAGGTCTTATGCTAATGTGTAATATTGGAGTCTTCTTATGCTAAGGAACTATTTAGCTATATATCTTGCCCTTAGGGGATTATCTAAGGCTAGCCTCGCTTCCTATGCGTCTCTAGGCTATTATATTTAGGGGTATCTATAGTTATAGTTAGCGTAGTTAATAATTATATAATACTAGTCTTTAACCGCATAGCCGTAGCTATATAGGGGCGAAGCCACCCTAGGAACATGCCTTTAGAAGAGAAACTTATTAAGGCTAATCTTCCCTATATGTAATTATATTATTATAAAGGAGATGTGCTTATTAAGTCTAGTGTAAAATTTCTAGATATCCTTTAGGTTATAGGTAGGTAGGCAGTCCTCTATTAGCTCTCTTCTGCGCCTATATTATCCTAGTTATCTATTAGAATGCTAGTCTTCCTATCTTCTCTTTTACTCCTTATATAGTTATATATCTAGTTTATTATTAGTAGGGGGGGGTCTTCTTTTATACTATAGTACTATCTACACTAAGTTAGCTATAGCCTATATCTTATTTGCTATTTTACTAAGCATAATCCTTTCCTTAAACTTCTATTTTATCTTATTTAAGTAAAGGTCTAGGGGAGGGATATAGGTCTTAACTTCTAGTTAAGTAACTAGTATAGCCTTAAATACTCTAGCTATAGTCTAGAGGTAAGTTAATTAGTTTACTATAAAGCTTCTAACTATTTCTCTTAGTTTTCCTCCTTTCTTAGTTAGGGTATAATAGGCACTTGCCCTATAGGCAAGAATAAGCTAAACTACCTATATATATATAAGCTAGGTATCTCTAAAGCTAATGCCCTATACTAATGCTACTAACATAGAGAGCGTAAGCTACTACTAGGTTAGCTTTCCCTTAAGGATATTCTTATAAGTACTTTAGTTAAGTTTCCTATTTACCTATACCCTAAGGAATTAGCATGCCTCTATTAGCGCTATCTCCTCTATACTAAGCTAGACCCTTACCTATAGGGGCCTATAGGCCTTACTAAAGTGTATAAGTTTGGTTTTTACTAGGTTAAACTTTACTCTTACTTCCTTTGCCTATTCCTCGCAGATCTTTTATATAGCCTTAAGCCTTCTCTAGGTCTATACTATATTCTTACTAAATACTATAATATTTATATTATTAGCAAATCTAATTACTACTATGCCTAGGATAGCTTAGAGGCGTACGTAAAGTTCTGCTAAGTAAAGAAGGAAGAGAATTAGTAAGAGAGGAGATCCTTATAGGGTGCTAGCCTTAATCTTAAAGGGTCTAGAGAGTTCTTTATTAAAGCTAAGCTAGCTTATTCTATCCGCTAGGAAGCTTTATATCCTAGCTATTAGCTAATAAGGGATTCCTATTTAGATTAGCAAGTAAATTAGGTATAGGTAGCTAACTCTATTAAAGGCAAACAAAATATCTATCTAGGTAAGTAAGGTAATCCTGCCTTTACTCTAAGCCTCTCCTACGCACTCTATTAGGACCCTAATTGCAGTCTTTATTAACCTATTTATTCTATTTCCTATCTATAGTTCTAGGAGGAGTCCTTTTGCCTTAGCAAAGGCTATAAGTCACTTTACAATTACTACTTCTATGATTTTTCCTATAATATTTAGTAAGGAGATAGGCTTCTACGCATTAGCCCTCCTTATCTCTTCTATTATCTTGCCTAGTTTTCTAATTACTACTACTCTAGTGGTCTAGAATTAGGCTAGGAAATATCTTACTTTAAGGATAGTATTTAAGAGTTAGGCTATAGCTTCTTTTACTAGCTTACTATAGGCCTTAATAAGGCCCGCTAGGAGCTTGTTATTACCTAGTGCTTTCTAGCTAGCTATATCTAATAGGATATCTAATATCTCTTCTAATCTAAACTAGTTATTATTTAGGAATAGCGTGTTATCTAGCTCTAGGAAGGTAAGGTCTAGGATATAGGAAAGGTCTGCTATAGGCTTAGGGAAGAATCTTTATGTAAGCACGCTTACCTTGCCCTTATGTATAGTAGCTAGGTTTAGGTTATTTTTAGTCCTTTTTAGCTCTAGTAGTTTAGGCAATTCTAGGGGGGCCTAGCTTCGGAGCTAGGCCTATCTCTCTAGTCTCCACGCTCCCCTATCCTTTCTCTATATATTAGCCTTTTATAGGGCTTCCCTCTATATGTTTTTTCTCTTAGTCCTAATAACTTGTTCTTAGTCCTTATCCGCCTTAGTATAGGCTTGCTAGTTTACTTCCGTCCTCCGTTGTCTCTATTATCTCTTCGCCTACCTAGCTCTAGTAACCACCTCTTTAGCTATCTTTAACCACCATGCCTCTAGGCTAGGGAGCCCCTAGGGCTTCCGCGGGGCTACCTTGTCCGCTATTTATTATAGGTTTATAATAAGCTAAGTAGCGTACGCGTCTATCCCTTCTTTATCTCGTGGGTCCGGGGCGTTTTCAGGTCGAAAGCGTACCGCCGCCTCCGCCATTGCGTACGGTTTATAAAAACTAATACATTTTGTATAGAAAATATTTTTTTATAAATAAAAATGAATTATTTCTTAGTAAAATTTATAGAAAAAGCTATAAATTAGCTAGATTTATATAATATAAAAGTTATAGGTATACTATTCTTATTTTTTAAAGTAAATTAAAAAAGTAGGTCTTTTGTGGGTCTTTTATGGGTCTCTGATAGTTTGATTGGTTTAATTAGACTGTTTAGTCAATTACGTTATTTATGACCCACTTACTTAGCTAAGCGAAAAAATTTTTAAGGAGGGGTATTCCCCCGCTTTCTCTTTTCAGTATAAGCTATTATAAGCTAGTATAAGCTATTATAAGCTAGTATAAGCTATTATAAGCTAGTATAAGCTATTATAAGCTAGTATAAGCTATTATAAGCTATTATAAGCTAGTATAAGCTATTATAAGCTAGTATAAGCTATTATAAGCTATTATAAGCTAGTATAAGCTATTATAAGCTAGTATAAGCTATTATAAGCTAGTATAAGCTAGTATAAGCTATTATAAGCTATTATAAGCTATTATATTACTAAATATAAGAAAATACTACAAATACTACATGTAGTAAAAAAATCTCCTTGTAGTTATTGAAATGTAGGGAGCTAGTTGCCGGCTGGCAACAGCTGTACAGGTGTAGCTCTACGGTCGGGGACCAATAGAACCAACACGTTGAATATTCAACGCAACGCAACGGAAGGTTATGGCAGTTATCAACTAATAAAATTCAATTTAGATGACTTTTACGATATCTTATATACTAATAGAATTGATTTTAGTGACGTTGTACGGGCAATGCGGCTGTTAGATTAAGAGGCCTAGCTATCTAGCTAGATTGAAAAGATCTTCTTCCTCTTATATACCCACTAACTATATCGGTGGATCTAGGCTGCTAAAAGGGTCTTAAGGGCCACTTTTGATTTTCCGCAAAATTTATTTATATGTAAAATCTAAAAAATCAACTCACTACCATACAAACTAGCAACCCATATGCACTAACTTTTGGTCCAAAAAATATTCCTGTATAAAATAAAAGCCCTGTCTTCTAGCTTTAATTTGCTATATATAAAACTTTTGTACAACCTCTAGTTAAAGAGAAAATCGCTGTTAAAGATAGCTATAGGGTAACCTATGTGTAGGGTAACCTACTTACGTCACCCTAGCTTACCTAATTACTAGTGGCGTAGTTGTAGCTACGCTTATAGCCATAACGCAATTGAATAATCCACAATTGATTTGGATTAGTCATCCACACGGTCGGTCGCAGCTGTTAACAGCTGCGACGTAGCTATTGACAGCCACCTTCGCGACCGTTGACAGCTGCAGTGCAGCTGTCAGGCTTGCAATGCAAGCTAGTAATAAAAAGGTCCTTTGACTAGAAAAGGGCTAAAAATAGGTCTTATTTTTAACAGTAGTGTAGTATGTAGTGTAGTGTAGTACAAAGCTCTGGGTTTAACTATATATATAGTTAATTCTAGGGAGGTCTTTAGGGATTATACCCCTTATAAAAAGGAGGAATCTAACCTTATTATAACTATTAGTAGTCCTATTTATCCTAAGGGCCATAGTAGTGCTGTTTTTAAGGTCTTATATTAAAAGAAACCTAATAAATATAGGACTTTAGTGCTAAAGGACACTCTATATTTTCCTTAGCTTAATATTAATATAGTTAGTGGCCTTATTTACTATATATCTAGCGGTTACTTTATAAAAAAACCACCTTTATCTTAAAGATAGGTCTTATATTACTACCCTAGATATAGAAAAACATGGTTTTTTTTTTATATTAAAAACTAAACTACACCTAGGTTATATAAAGGGCCCTATAACAAAGAATCTTATTATATCTAACCTTTTACCTATACTAGCTTTAGGGGTTATAGCTATCTAATTAGCTACCCTATAGAGGTTTAAATTCCCTCTAAAAAGCCAGATTAGGCTTCTAATTTAGATAAAATCGCTAAAATCAACGAAAATAATGATAATGTTGAAGAAATCATACGGGATAATTTAGGGGATTTAGTCCCTTCTCTAACGCCTATAGCCCTAGGTTAGGTCCCTTATAAATCTAAAGATATAGATTTAGGGGTATTAGAGGGCCTTAGTAATAGAAAAAGGTCCCTAATACCTCCCTAAGAGGCCTATAGTTCTTAAGGGGCCTAGTAGGGGACTAACAGAGAGGGCCCTAATCTAGACCTAAATCTAGACCCTAATTCAGGCCCTAAGGATCTTTAATATTAATAGTTACTAGAACTAGCTAGCCTATGGCATGTATAATTAGGGCACCTAGGGCTTCCTTTGCTAAAGAAAATAAGCTTAATTACTAAAGGTATCCCTAATTTTTCTAAAATTAAGGATAAGGACTTTAAATATATAGCTTATGATTAATCTAAGGCAGTTAGAAGACTAAGGAAATTAGCTATCCCTAACCCCCCTAGAGCTCTAGATTAAATAGAGGGGGATACGCTAAAAATTAGTTCTACACCATATAATAAACAGTTAATTTGCCTATTTCTAGTTAACTAAAAGACTAGATATAAGTGGGTGTTCTTATTACCTAATAAGGAAGGCCTAACTGTTTATAGGGCTATTAAAGGCTTCTTTAGAGGGCTTAAAAATCAACTAGGTTAATATCCTAGGCACCTTCACTTTAATGGGGGTCTAGAAATTAATTCTAGTTATTAGACTTAGTTAAATTCTAAAGGGATTAAATTTATAACTTCTAGTCCCTATATCTATAAGCAAAATGGATTAGCAGAGCGTTTAATTTGGACTATTCTAGACTAATTAAGGGCTACTATTTAGTGGGCAAAATTACCGTTATATCTATAGTGTTTTATATTACCTGTAGTTATTAACCTAGTTATTATAACTGCTAATACCACAAAGGATAAAAGCCCTAAATAACTACTAGTTAGGCAGCTAAATTAGCCCCATATGACTGATATTAGTAGTATTAGAGCTATAGGATCTCACTGTAAGATTCTAATCCCCCTAGAAAAATAACTTAAAGCCTAGAAGTTAGCAGCTAGGACTATCCCTAGAAGATTATTAGCTACACTAGGTTCTAATACCTACCTAGTGTACATTCCCTCTAAAAGGCTAGTTATAAAGACTAGTTCTATTAAGATTATAAAACCTATAGGTCCTATCTCTAAAGGATTACCTAGGCTTTCTATAGGGGATAACCCTTTAGAGGGGGAAAATAATTTAGAAAATCAAGATCTAAATTAAGGTTCAAAGGATTACCCTATAGACAATATAGGGGACCCCATAGGTCCTATACAACCCCCTAAAGGTCCGATTCTAGTGGTTCTAGAGGCCCTAGACAAGGCGCCTACTATATCTTAACTAGGAAATCAGATTTTGACTCCAGACCCTAATTTCAACCAAATTACCGACTTTAACCCTAATATTGACCCTATAGATGTTAATATTAGTACACCTTCTTCTCTAGATTTTATTAAAGAAATTTACTTTAAGGTACGGGAGAAGCTAAGGAAAACAACCTTATTAGCCCTAAACCTAAGACCTAGAAGCAAGCTATATCTAGCCCTAATAGGGATAAATAGATAGAAGCTACGTATAATGAATTTAAATAGCTTCTAAAGGCTAGTACTTTTAAATTTATAGGGAAAGACTAAGTACCTAAGGGCCGAAAAGTACTAAAGAATAGGCTTATTTATAAGCTTAAAAAGGATAAAGAAAATAATCCTTTAAAATACAAGGCCTAACTTATTACTAAGGGATTTATGTAAATCAAAGGTCTAGATTATCTAGAGACCTTTATAGCCATAAGCATTCCCCCTAGCTAGAGAATTTTACTAGCCCTAGTGGCTTAGAATAACTAGGAAATCAAATAGGTTAATTTTATAGGGGCTTTTCTTAATAGCAAGCTTTAACAACAGATTTATATAGTTATTCCAGATGGATTTATTAAATTCCTTAAAGCAAATCCTAAACTAGCTAAATTAGCTAGAAGTTTTAGCTATAAACCTTCTAAAGATTAAGTAATTTTATTACTAAAATCTTTATATAGCCTAAAACAAAGCTTAAGGGAGTAGCAATAAGCACTAATAGTAGTGCTAAAGTCCCTAGGATTTAACCGTCTTATATCTAACCTAGCTATATTCTTTAATCCCTCCACTAAAACCTTTATTATTACATATATAAGTAATTATCTTCTAATTAGACTAGATATACCTTATATCTAAAGGCTTAAAAAGGAACTTTATAAAGTCTATCTAATAGAAGATAGGGGGCTTGCTAAATTTTTCTTAGGGGTTTAAATCATATAAGATAAGCCTAATAGAATACTAAAAATTCACTAATCTTAGTATATCTTAGAGGCTTTAAGTTAATTTAATATGCTAGATAGTAAGCCTATTAGCATACCTCTTTAGCCAGGTGTTTTAGCTACGCAGACCACTAAGCTTTTAATAGCTAGCGAAATCAAGCTTTATTAGTGTATTATAGGGACTATAATATACCTAATATTGCTTACAAGGCTAGACGTAGCCTTTATACTTTAGTGGCTATCTATAGCACTAGCTAGGCCCTATATAAAGCACCTAAAAGTAGCTAAAAATCTACTTAGGTACCTATTAGGGACTAAATTCCTTACTATAATCTATAGGGGAGACCCTAAAGGTATAGCTAGCAAAAGCCTAATAGGTTATTGTGATAGTGATTTTACAGGGGATAAAAAGACCTCTAAATTAACCTACGCTTATCTATTTAAGCTAGCTAGCGGACCTATTAGCTAGAAGTTAAAGAAAGCTAGTATAATAGCTCTATTAACATTAGAAGCTAAAGCTAACGCTATCTGCGAGACCTTCTAGGAGCTATAGTGGCTTTAGGGCTTATTTAAGGAGCTAAAAACCCCTATTTCTGCCCCTATCTAGATATATTGCGATAATTAAGGCGCTATAACCACTGCCTATAACCCTGCCTTATATAGCTATATAAAGTATACCTTACTAAAGTTTAACTATATTAGGCAATAGGTTTTCGAGGGTTTAGCTAAGATTGAATATCTAGATATAAAGTCAATGCCTGCAGATAGTCTAATAAAGCCTCTATCTAGACCTCTTTATCAGGCTTTTATTAAGCTCTTAGGGCTTAATAATCACTAAAAACCAATAACTAAATCCCTTTAATAGGGAACCAAAAACAACGCTAAAAAGGGAGCTATATTTAATAATAGCTAGGAATTTAAAAAGGGGGTCTTTTATCTTTTCCTGTTTTTCCCTTTTATTTATTATTATCTAAAAGTTATTATTTACCCTATAGTCTCCTTATACGCTTTTAATTATCCTTAATGTAATTCTTTTGTAAAGGGGGTATTAAAAATAAGACCTATTTTTAGCCCTTTCTAGTTAAAGGACCTTTCTATTACTAGCTTGCATTATAAGCCTAATAGCTACACTATAGCTATTAATAGTCGCGAAGGTAGCTATTAATAGCTACAACTAACCGTGTGAATAACTAATCTAAATTAATTGTGGATTATTTAATTGCGTTATAGCTATAAGCGTAGCTATAACCATAGCGCTACTAGTAATTAGGTAAGCTAGGGTAATGTAAGTAGGTTACCCTATATATAGGTTACCCTATAGCTATCTTTAACAGCGATTTTCTCTTTAACTAGAGGTTATATAAAAGTCTTATATATAGCAAATTAAAGCTTAAAGACAGGGCTTTTATTTTATATAGGAATATTTTTTAGACTAAAAGTTAGTGTATATAGGTTGCTAGTTTGTATAGTAGTGAGTTAATTTTTTAGATTTTATATATAAATGAATTTTACAGAAAATCAAAAGTAGCCCTTAAGACCCTTTTAGTAGCCTAGATCCACTAATATAGTTAGTGGGTATATGAGAGGAAGAAGATCTTTTTAATCTAGCTAGATAGCTAGGCCTCTTAATCTAACAGCCGCATTACCCGTACAACGTCACTAAAATTAATTTTATTAGTATATATGTTGGAACAAAGGTGATATCAATCGCGCGTGCTAGCCGCAATTACTTGGCAGAAGGTCGGGCCGCGCGCGAGCCCCGCACGTGACCCACAACCGACCCCTCTCATTGGCTAGGAATTGTGGGGCTACAAACGCGCAACCCCTTTTTCCCTTCATTATCGCGGCTTCTAGCTTTTAGCTTCTCTTTTTAATAAGAAAAACAACGAAGCCTAGGATAGAAGATCATAATGATACTATCCCTCGGGCTCACACCCTATTTCTATTGAATTCAATACCCTGTGAATCCAACAATATAAGATATTGTAAAAGTTATCTAGATAAAATTCTATTAGTTAATAACTGCCACAACCTTCCGTTGCGTTGCGTTAAATATTTAACGTGGTGGTTCTATTAGTCCCTGACCGTAGAGCTACACCTGTACAGCTGTTGCCAGCCGGCAACTAGCTCCCTACATTTCAATACTATAATTACGCTTAGTGTCTATAAACTTCCTTAACTAAAAGGCTACTAGATACTAATAGCCCTTATTATCCTATTATAATAGGATTCTTACTATTATAAAGATAGAAGTATTTATCTTAATATACACTAGTTAACTTAGGTTATAATAATAGAGAAGAGGCGCTTACTAAAAAGCGTCTTTTAGCTAGTTAAATACTAGCTATTCCTTTACTCTAAATATAAACTTCCTAGTCTAAATACTACTTTAATTACCTTTTATTAATATATATAAAGGTACTATAATCCTAGAGTATTTATAGATAAACTATTAGTAAAAGTTATAGAATCTAAGGAATAACTATATATCCTTAAAGCTTATAGGTTTCTTCTAATCTTAGATTATATTAACCCTATATATATCTATTAAGATCTTATTAACTAATAGGATAAACCCTAGGAATTCCACTAACTCCTAGTAAAATAAGCACTTTAAGGGTTTTATATATAGCTTTACTAACCTTATATATTCTAGGACTTCCTTAATATATATAGTGTGCTTCTCCTATGTTTTTAAGAAGATAAGGATATTATCTAAATACACTATATAAATAGTATTAACTAGCCTATAAAGCGCTTTATAAATATAGCTTTAGAAAGTAGCTAGGGTATTTATTAACCTAAAGGGTATTATAAGATATTTATAGTGTCTATAATATATATGAAATATAGTCTTTTACTTATTACCCTTTTTAATATAAATTTAATAGTAAGTATCCTTAATATTAATCTTTAAGAAGTAGTAAGCCCCTTAATAATAGTCTAGGATCTTTAAAATTAGGGGGAGAGCATAGTAATTCTTCTATATTACTCTATTAAGTCCCTAATAATCCATATATAGTTAAAGCGTTCTATCCTTCTTTAGTATAAATAGGATAGGCATGCCTATAGGCATTACATTACATTACACATTACATTTAACAGTAATGTAATGTAATGCAATGCTCTGAAAGTAAGTCCTTATAACTATTAGTTACTTATCTTAAGCTTTCTTACTTAGATTTATAATTTTTACTTAAAGAGAGGGATTTTATAAAAATAAGTCTATAAGTGGGTCCTTATAACTATTAGTTACTTATCTATAGCTTCCTTACTTAGATTTATAATTTCTACTTAAAGGAAGGGATTTTTATAAAAGTAAGTCTATAAGTAGGTACTTATAACTATTAGTCACTTATCTATAGCTTCCTTACTTAGATTTATAATTTCTACTTAAACAGAGGTATTTTTATAAAAGTAAGTCTAAAAAGTAAGTCTATGTAATTACTATTAACTTATCTATAGCTTATTTACTTAGGTATATAATTTTTACTATAAAGAGATAGATTTTATAAAAGTAAGTCTAAAAGTAAGTTATTATAAGTTATTACAAGCTATTATAAGCTATTATAAGCTATTATAAGCTATTATAAGCTATTATAAGCTATTATAAGCTATTATAAGCTATTATAAGCTATTATATTAACTATATATGGCTTATAATTAAGTAATTTGACTTAAACCTAAAAAATAAAAATAAAATATAAAACAATACAAATAATACATGTATTGTATTGTATTGTAAAAATTTTAATGTATTGTATTGTATTGTATTGTAATGCAATGCTCTGACTATTAGTAAGGTACTAGTATAATACTAAAATATACTATAAAGTTATAGAGGTCTTAGAAAATAACTAGCTAGGGGTAGACTTTTGTCTTAGCTAGTTAAATAGCGAGACTATTATGTGGCAGGGATAAATCATGCCCTTATGGGTGCAACAACTTTGCAGCGACTTCCGCCACCAAGAGTTCGGGGATTTCCGCACCGTCTCCCCATGCTTCTCCGGCTCCTGCTCAATCCAATTTCGGACTTGCACCCCGTCAAAGTGGCCTCCATCACAGCCACTGCCTCGGGTCGATGGATCGAAACCATGCTAGAGCAGGGCATATTCAAGGGCTACGGCGATTCTGACAGAGCATCATCGCGTTCGAGTGAGGACGGACTACAAAGGCGGTGTTTGCAAATGATCAGTGGCTCGCAAAGCTGGTGGGGAAAATCATGAGGCAAGGTGGAAATCGTCCATGTCAATTTGGGGTACAGCGGAGACATCCCCATCCCCTTTGAGCCCTACAGACGGACTGGATGGTTAGAAGTAGAGGGTGAGAAGTGGCTCCCGTGAAGAGTGGCGATGAAGTGAGGAGTCAATACACACAAGGTCATCTTTCAGCCGCTCAGCCTTAGCGCTCCCCGCAGCGGGACTTTTGTAGATGCCTCCGGCCCCTGACGCGCAAAAAAAGTCATGCTCCTCCTCATCGACGGGATGTTTGCTGGCTGGACCCATTCATCTAATTCGTCCCAGCGAACACGCAGACCCATCACCTCCCCGACCTCGACGGGAACCTTCCCCCCAACAACCTGCAACGCCGCAACACCAGAAATCCTCCTCAAAACCGCATTCACAACCCACCAAGCCTTCACCCGAACAAATGGACAAATGGCAGCACCCGCCGCCCCCCCAACGCAAGCCTCTTCGCCGCGCCGCGCCCGATCCGCCAACTCTTCAAGCTCTTCCCGCTGCAAGTCCGCGAGGCAGAGCCCCTTCCCGCACGGTCGCCGGACCGGCCGCGGGCCCGCGCAGAGCTTCATGTCTTTTCGACCGACGACGATGCCGCACGCGGGCTGCCGAGCTATAATCCCGCTTGTCTGAAGTGGCAGGTATGTGTTTCTTTTTTTCCCTCGCACCTGCCGGCCCCTAAATTTTCCTGAGCAAAGCTTTCAACGAAGAAGAAGAACCCCCCTCCCTCCCTCCCAAAAAAAAAAAAAAAAAAAAAAAAAAGCAAGCTGACATCCAAGGAAAGACCCTTCTCCGCATCGCAGGCCTACAAGCCGACCTCGTCCCCTCGACCAACCACGCCTCCCCCTCCGGCGCGCTCCCCTTCCTCCTCCTCCCCTCCTCATCATCCGACTCGCGGCCCGACAACATCCCCCTCGCCGGCGACCGAATCGCCCAGTACGCGCGCGAGCACCACCCGTCTCTCGCGTGGCCCGACGAGCGCCCCCTTGCTGTCGCCCGCCAACAAGCCTACGCGTCGCTTCTGGCGCAGAGCATCCGTCCAGCATGGGTTCGCAAAAAGAAAAAAGAAAAAAACACCACGCCCCATCCCTTCATTCCTCCCCCTCCCGGCCAAGCAACCAAACTAACGGCGCAAGCAGCTCTACACGCTGTACCTCGACCCCGTCCACACGGCGCTCCTCTCGAGGCTGTACCTCCCTCGCCCGCCGCTGCGCGACCCCCTGCTGCGGAGCCTCCGCGCCGCAGCCACGAGGGAGATTCTCCAAACCACGCGCCGCCGCGTCGTGCGGCCCTCGCAGGTGTACCGCGATGCGGAGGCGGCGCTCGCGGCGCTGTCGGCTCTCCTCGGCGACCAGGAGTGGTTCTCTGGGGGGCCGTCGCCGGGCCCGTTCGACGCAGACGTCTTTGCGTACACGTACTTGATTGGGGACGACAGGATGGGCTGGCAGGACGGCAGGCTCGCCGAGTGTCTCGCCGGGCGTGGGAATCTCGTCGGCCACGCGAGGAGGCTGTACGAGAGGTGTTGGGGGGAGGAGGAGGAGGGTGGTGGTTGAAGCGACTTGTTTTTTGATGAGTGGTGCGCGGCCCCGTCGGAAATAGCTGCTTGGCTTGGAAATTCTCAAAGGATGCACGCACGCGCGCATGCACGGGGTGCATTGTAATTATGCTTGACTGTATGTTTATGGGATCTTTGTGCCGATGACTCGGGCCGTGTCTGTATGTGAAAAAAAAGAAAAATAGACCAGGCGAGATGGATGGCCTTCTTTGAGGTGATGTGAGCGGGTAGCTCTCGGGTGACCCCTCGGCCTGTTCTGCGACCATGTCATGCTGAGATGCAATCGTCTTTGCGTGTCCACGTCTTGGTGTGTATTACATCTACGCATTGCATGCATGCATGTGTGATTGTGAGATCTCAGGCCACAACTGCCCCGGATAGCCTGCCTCACCATCGTCGCGGAACCTAGATCTCATCATCGTACACATATATCCCCCCACGCGACGAGTTTGATACGCTTCAATGCTTTCGACTTTTCTATATCGCTATTCCAGATGCGCTACCTACATACCAGGTAGGTACACAGGCCATTCTGCCTCGTCGCGACCCATCACGTCGACCGTCTCAAACCATCTATGCTATATTAAGCCACCTGGTCCACGGCCCCTGGGCTACAATTTAAGCATCCATCCCCCCCTCCCCAAAAGAAGAAAAAAACCACAAAGATCCCCCATATCGTCCAGCCAATTCAAGCAAGCTTGTCATCCAAAGGACCGCAAGTCCACTGTCATCATGCAACGCCGCCGAGGCCGAATATCAGAATGCTTCCCCATCCCATACCAACCAGCTTCTTCCAGGTGAAAGCAGTACAAGGTCAAAAGGGCAACAAATACAACGCAAGAAAGCCAGCCCCGCCAAACACCGCCCCTAGTGTAATGCAATACAGTGAAAGAAGAGAAAAAGAATGGACCAAGCGACCTCAGTCACTTGAGTGACGTGGAGCGGCCCGGGGGGCGGACAGAGGTCAATATTGGGCGTCCTGGTCGGCACTTCCACTATGATGATGATGACGACGGTGACAATGGGACAGATTCCCTTACAAAGTCCACCACATCCTGTACCGCTACAAAAGCACCCGATCCACCGTCTGCCCTGAGATCCTCGAGGAGCACAGACGTTTGTGCAAAGAGTTTTTCCAACGATGCACGTGAGGATTTACCCAACGATGCTTCAGGGAACTGTTAGTAAAGGTCTCGTGAGCCAAGATGGAGCGGGTGCAGGTTTGGTCTTACATAAGATGGCCGAGTTGAGTTCCTCAGCAACTGCAACTCGTCCCTTTCGGCCAAGGAGGTGGCTGACTTTGGGCTCCTTGAGCGGATTTGCGTATGCCACTAGTGCCCATATTTCGCCGAGGGCTTTGCTGATTTCAGGGCGAGCATCATTGGCGTATTCTGCACCTAGCATCCGCCCATAGTCGAGCATTTCTTGCTCGAGCTTCATCATCTCCGGCTGTGTGTCTACAGCTTCGGTATCCATGGTCTCATTCCAAGACATTCCGTCTGCGCCATTACCATCGACGTCCATATCCTGCGAGATGCCTACCCCTGTGGGCCCGTTGCCATTGCTTTTCTTCGACTCGCCACCTGCTCGAAGTTGCGCAGCCATCCTGACAAGCTCGATGAATTTCCGACATCGTAACTTGAAATGCATCTCTTCATTGTCGCGAAAAACTTGCGGGTAATATACGTTCGTCAGCTTGAGAGCACGGTCAATGTCCCCTTCCAGGATAGCCCTTCTGATCCCTGTTGAACAATCGTCAGTGTCCATCGCACCCCGCGTCTTCTCGACAAAGAACTCACGTTGTCTGTTATTAGCATCTTCATCGTCCTTGATGTTTATGCCGTCAACAGTTACATTCGGATCCAGTCTCAATGCCTCCTTCTGTTGCTTGATGTCCTTGGCAAAGGCACGTGCTGTCTCAACGTAGCCATCATGCTGCAAGAATTGCAGAACCAAAGCGTGTATCAAGTCCGTCTCACCCAAACCAGGCTCAAGTCTTGATGTATCGGTATTTTGAATATCTGCTCGGATTTTGTTTTTTTGCTCCTACTGAAGATTAGCCTGCTATGTCCTTTCTGACGCCATCGTATGGTGATACGACTGGGAAGGGAAAGGAAAGGAAAGGAAAAAGAAGACGGCTTACCAGCATCATATTATCAATGTCGAAAATAAATGGATGCTGACCAAAATTAACCCAAACGTGCTCTCGTGGCTTTTTCAAACTGACGGAGGGGTAGAGCTTGCCCCGGGCCACATCATGAAAAGCAACGCCTGTCATGCCATGATTAGACTCGCGGCTGCAGCAAAAGATCGACACTGAGCGTGAACTTGCCTATTTTGACACCATTCTTGGTGAAAAATGCCGTGTGGTCGCGGAAGTTGACACCGCATCCAACGACATCACCCGTGGTGAAAGTTGGGCCAAATGGTCGTCCAAGGTTTTGACCGGTAAAACAACGACCGTCGTCTCCGTGGTAGGCCCAGGACTCAGGTTCCCAACCAACGGGTCGTGACGTTGCAGCATTTTTGGTTGAAAAGCCAACGGCAATGGTGGTGCTTTCAGAACGTCAGTTTTCGGCTCTGCCCCCCCCCCCGACTTAACATCCACATTTTTTTATTTTTTTCTCAAACTGGCTTCGGATATCGACTTACTCATCTCGCTTCCCGTGCATGATGCTGACCTCGTAGTAATATATTCCACACTGAGGAGGCATATAATGATCTGCCCGCACCGCTGAGGCTTCATGGTCGCGATCGCTGGGGTTTCTGGGACCAGTAAACTCGACTGAGCGGCCGTCAGGTAGTATCTCAATCCCTGGCCACATGTCATCTTTATTCCATCGTGTTGGCAGGGGTTCCATGGCATCATCTTCTTCAAAAGGTGGAGGTCGCTCGATAACGTTATGAGACATGCCTCGGTGGGATCCAGCGGGAAGTAACTGTTGAGGGAAGCCAACCCCATTCGAGCTGGTTCCGTTTGGGGACGACAGCTTTAATTCGGGTTGAGCTTGAATTCGGGCCTCGTGCGCTTCCTTTAACTTCCGAACATGGGTCGATTTGGAGAGATATGATGGGACAAAGAAGCCGTCATCCGCCCTTGGTAAGCCACTGTTCTCGTCCATCTCAGCCATGAACGTTTCGAAGCGACGAGAAAACGACGGCAAGCTAGCGCCCATCCTCGGCCCGTGGTGATTCACGGTTCCATTCACCGTGTCATCCATCTCGTTATTCTCCCCACAAGGGGCCGCCGAGGCAAGACCGAAGGTCGGCCCAAGGAGCAGACCACCGTTGGCGCTCAGTGTCGATGTGCGAGCTGGGTGTGTGTAGAAGTGAGAGCTGGGATCAGCTCGAGTCGGTGGTTCGGAGGTGAAGGCGGAGGAGGCGACGGGGCGGGTTCGCGGGTGGATAGAGCCTCCAGCTGACGAGTCTGAATCTGAAATACCAGATAAGCCATGCTGGTCCATAACTGAAAATGGTAAATAGTTTCCCGGGCTGGAGGGGAGGAGGGCCAGTCAGGAATGATGATGCTTCTGGCAATCGTCCGCTGCGAGCTTGCTGGACGGCTAATGACGGACCTACCAGTCAGTGGCCACCCATCCACTCTGCTCCGTGACGTTGACGGTGACGCTTGTCAGCTCCAGTTCCCCCGTGCAACGCCGTCGATCGGCTGCTGTGGAGGAAGGGACGAAGAAGCCGCAGAGACAAAACAGTGTAGGCAATACTAATGGGGTGAATGAAGTCGTGGGGTAGTGATGAGTTGCGAGACGTCCGGGCGTCGAGGTTGCACGAGGTCGAGATGGGATGTCCAACGGGTCCAGCGGCCAGAGTCGTCGAAGTCGTGCCGTGCGTGACTTGGACCCGCCAGGCTGGCTGTGGCTGTGGTGGGCGACTGGACTTGACTGGACTGGAGTAGCTGGAGCTTGATAAAAACGCCTTGGCGCTGCCGATAAGGCCAAGTTGCAGCCGGAGCCTTGTTGTTGCCCGTAATATGTACTTCGCAGGGCCTGCAGAGCCTTGTGGAATAGTGGATTCCGACAAATCGACCGACCCAGATCATTGTCACTTGTCCACGAGCAGCCGTGATTCTGACCAACAAATGAGACAGCCGACCGCACTCTGCGTCCTCTTCACAGTTCCCGCTGCAAGCCTGGCTAAGCTGACCTTCTACTCCGTACCGAACCAAAGACCAGCCACGCCAGAAGAAGCACAGCAGTCGAGAATTGCAATATGTTGGCGTTCAGCACGTCAAGTCTCGGGGCAAGAAGTCACGGCATAGCCAACAATGAGACATGTGGAAATTGCGTGAGCCCGGCATCTTCGCCGTGGAGAACTCACACATCTATGGTAGACACAGTCCAGCTCTAGCATTAATGTACAGAGTCAAACCCGTCGCCAATGAATCCTTTACTCCCCGTGCTTGTCCGTCGATTGTGACACACACTATCAGCCCAAACCCAGAACGAACGCCCAACGGCCCCGCGCCGTGATGATAATCCACCAAACAGAGAAGAAAGAACGAGTAAATGAAAGTAACCTGAAAATCGTTCGCGAACGCTTATCCACCCATGGCTGATAGACTGACATCCCATTGGAAGCTTTTGGCCGGATGCTGTGTCTCACTGGAACGGAAACCTGTCTTCCCATCATCTCTTGCTCGTTTGGGACGACAAACCCATGGTGGTGGAAAAATTACGATGCAGCGGAAATAGCAATAGGGGCAGGGGAGGAGGCGTTGACGCTCGCAATGCTGTTCATCTCGGCATCACCGCCTCCATTGCTATGGTTCACGCTGTTCTCCTTTCCATTGGGCTTGTTCTCCTTGCTGCTGCTGTTGTCGGCCGAGGCAGATACGGCGCCTGATTCGGAAGTATCCTCATCGGTCGCCTTCTTGGGAGGGGCTGTCCAGCGAGGAATCTCCCATAGAACACCCGTGAAGCTTTTGAGCTTGAAGCCGCCCCGCGCCCACTTGCGGCAAGGTTTGCCAGATCGATCGAGGGCTCGCAGACCGGCATTGATGGCTCCTTGGTTGGCCTTGGGACCAAGCTTGGCAGCTTGCATCCTGGCCACTGCATTATGGTCAATTGTGCCGTCCTCGCTGTGAAACACACGATATCAGTTAGTAAGCAGAGACTTTGGATGAAGTGTATGGCATCAAGTTCATCAGTGCTGGGTGCGACGCAGTAGACATACAGTCTGGGCTTCTTCTTGGGGCCCGGTTTCCCTCGAGCTTTGGGCAGGCCATCTATCGTCGCAGCGGACCGCTTCGTGCCCTTCTTACGACCATCAATTGGAGGCGCCATTGATGAGGGGGCCGGGGTTCCCTCTGCTACCGGTGTCGCCACATTGGAGTCTGATGCATTGTCCCCATTTGAAAGGCCAGAAACTGCCAGGTTGGCAGAGGGGGCTGGCGAGTCAACCAATTCCTTGGGTTCTGTCGACTCACGTGGAGCTGTTGACTTGGATTCAGGAGTTTCTGATCGAATGACGTCGCGTAGTCTAGATGAAGGGACTTTGAGTGTGACGACCATGCCCGACTTGCCACCGGATTTGCGGCGCCCATCAGCCTTGGGAGCCATGTTTGCGAATGATGGGGGGTTTTTTTTTTATCGGGGTGTGTGATTTGAAGTTGATGATGAACCGAACCCCGAGATGTCGCGGCGATGGGAAAGTGATTTGGATGGTCGACCTTTGTGGGTGGGAATGGTATCAGAATTAGGATGCGTCGCGCATGGGAGGGTGTAAGGGTTCTGCAGAACGCGTGAACGACACAGGCAGTCGAGATTTTATGGTTGTGCTGCGGGCAGGATTCGGAAAGCCAAAATCTAGCCAGCAGGCGCCTGCATGGGGAGTGTGGTGGTGAATTCGGCACTGACGTGCATGGGTGCCCGGATTCGAGCCAAGTCAGGTTGCGGCAGACTGGCGTAGAGCGGCAGATTTGCACTCTGGGCGCGTTCCTCAGCGAACAGCGTTGGGTGGTGATGTTTCCGTCGCGGGCGGTGATGGTAAGTGATGGAAAGGATGATGATGGATGATGGATGGATGGGGAGAGTTGGAGTTGGGGGGACGGAAAACGGGCGGAGGGAAATTCTCATTTTTTTTTCTGGGGGGGCGTTGCTTTGTCTCGTAGGTTTTTGGTGCCGTGGTCTCATCCTCCATTTTGGTGCCAAAGGCTGCGCACAAGAAATCGGGTAAAGGTCTGGTTCTTCGCTCGCGGGCTGAACCGTGACGCTCCCAAGACCAACGGGCAAAGGGGGTGTGGGTTTTGGAGGTTCCTTGGCCCTGCCTTCCCTGGCCTGCGTTTCCGAGCCGTGACGTCGTCTCAAGACGGCTTAGTCCCAACGCCCGCATCATCAATTTTCCAAATGCCGATATCCAATCACAGCTCATTGTCTCGAGCAACCACCCGACGGGGTGCCGAGGTGAGAAAATTGTGAAACACTGCCAGCCAGAGTGTCTTGTTGCACTACTCAGGGGAAGACGGATTGACTTGTTGGAAGGAACGGCGGCCCAATCCCCCCCCAAAGTGCGTGTCTCGGGCCTGAAATCAAGCCGGGAATGGGTTTCGTCAGAGTGAATGGTGATGCCAAAAAGGTCCAACTTGTGTCGGTTCAATACTGGAACGCGATCGAGAGCCGGGTGAAAAGCCGTGTCAATTCCGTGGTTGCACGCGCCGCCATCATTTCATGCTTGATGATCGCTAGTCACCGGCGTCTAGCGAGGGTGCACAGCCTCCATAACACACAGGTCCCACGTCCGAAATGAAAGGGTAATTCATCGTTGGCAGAGAGGGAATCATCTGTCAAAAGATGTGCTTGAATAAAAAGAGGCCATGTCATGGCATGCTATCTATACCGTGTGTGCTGGCCCGGCTGCAATCTTACTGCAGATCAACTACGCCATGATGCTAGCCCGAGGCCCATTGCCACATCGACTAAAACTAGTTACTTTTTGTACAGTAACTGTTTGTTATTTTCTGTTGACCATGGTACGCAATCTATCCACAGACGACGCTCTCCTACGCTCGCATTTCGATGCCATCGGCATCGAATCACCTGCGCAAGATGATGCTTCTTTACCCACTCTGGAATTGATACCTCGAATCATACATCAGACGTATAAAAGCAACAAGATACCCGCTGCATGGCAACCCCCCTACCAGTCCTGCTTGACCAAAAACCCCGAGGGCAACTGGACACACATCCTCTGGACCGACGAGACAGCACGAGACTTCATCCGGGACTGGTACCCCTGGTTCCTCCCAACGTATGAATGGTATCCTTATCATGTTCAAAGAGTAGACTCGTTTCGATATTTTGTGCTCCATCACCTTGGAGGCATCTATCTGGACCTCGATGTCGGCTGCAAAAAAGACCTGTCACCACTTCTCACACAGCATGCCTTCTTCGGGAAAACAGAGCCGTTCGGGGTGAGTAACGATGTCATGGGGGCTGAAAGGGGTCATCCGGTATTCGGGAGGCTCATTGCGTCCCTCGAGGACAACAGATATCGACGTGGCACCAAGTATCCGACAGTGATGATGTCAACAGGGCCGATGTTTGTCACGAAAGTCGTGCTTGGCTTCTTGAAGGCCCAAAACTATGACGAGGAGGCAAGCAGTCGCATATTCTCAAGCCAGGAGTCACTTGTAACCATACTACCGCCACGCTTGTACGGCTCATCGACGGATTCTTACTTCCGACACTTTCCAGGGTCAACGTGGCATAGCTGGGACGCCCGAATCCTGTTGACGATCAACGATAGCCCATTTTTGTCCCTACTGGGTGTCCTCATCTTTTGTTTCATGTGCGTCCAGTGGATAAGAAGAGCTCGAAAACGGTTCGTGCGAAAGGAGTTGCTGAGACGCGGAAAATAGATGCGGCGCGCTTGTCAGCGCTTCGCTTGATTATCACATTAAATGGCTACCTTTCTTTCTTTTTCCCTATCCCTCTCACCATGTTAGTTCATCCAAGGATACTGTAAAGACTCAGGGAACATCTTTCCATTCATTTCCATTGCACCTTACAATTGCCTCAGAGGCCTGTCATGCACTGTGTACCACGAATAGTTCCTTACAGTTTGCTATAGCAATTATTACCACATCGATAGTAGTGGCGGCGGCGGTGGCATGAATTAATCCAATAGCTTTAGACGTGGAGAGGGATAAGACCTAGAGCTATTGGCCTAATTAGTGGGCAATCACGCCGACGGAACAAAGATCAATATCGCAGGCATACTTAAGAAGTGGAAGATGTTCGTACTTATCCTCCACGGCATGCATGGATCACGCTAATAATTTCAAAGTTACTACAATGCTGCCAAACTGGGAGACTGGAAAGACACGATCAAAATACTTAATCAGCCATTAGCGCAGGACTTTTTAGACCACCTTTGCGAGAGGTGGATATACACAAGTGTTACGGGAGGAATATTCGATAGAGATGACAACAGAGGAGTGCGAAAGGTCTTAGTCTTACCTTACCTGAACATTTTCATCAGAGTTCTTCAACAGTACCTGCATAACGTTATAGTGGCATGAAACTGCTGTTTATAGTGGCTTTGGGTCGCAAAAATATCAATTCATAATGTCATGTAGTGGTTGCATCGACATTAACACCAAAGATGCATATGCGGGTTAAACAACCCTATCTGCAAACGGCCGTCCCGCAAGGAGTTGTGCAACCGCCCTATATACGCCGCTAGAGAGCCACATTATGACGTGCTTCGCTGCTTAGTCTTGGGATGTTCACTGCTCTAGTCCTATAATTTTCGCCAAACTTTTTGCAATGTCTCGGCTTTAACTGCATATGGGAGACCTGTGCCACATTACTCGCTGCTACCAACGAGATGCAAAGTGAATAGATGAAAGAGGTTATGACTCCTACTTAAAAGATATCAATGAGATAAGGTCTGAGAGGTAAGGTTAGCATTCTTGTGAAGTTTTTGCGGATGAAAAGCAATGGCACTCTTTATATACTTCTGAGGAAGCACTATGCCAAATTATGCGACGAGATGTGCCTGCGCGATCGCTTGTGTCGCCCATGTACGGATTACGGTCGCACCTTGCCGTACCCATGATATTACCCGGTAGGGGCGGAACTATGATCACACATTAGGCCGCAGCTGAAAGTATATTATGCGCTAGCAATTGAGGGTTTCGTTAGTCCGTTGTCAGAACAAAAGAACTTTCAACTTCCCTACAACTAGTAGACATAAAGGAACAGCCTTTTTAGATTACCATGACAATACTTACACTGTATGCACGTATATGTTGCGCCTTCTTTTGTGGACAAGGTGCTAAAATCGGGAATACCAAGAAAGTCCTAGAACATTCCATTAGGCGCACAGCGGCTTGATGCACGCCGATGAGTTCATCTCGTCATGATTACTTTTGACTAGCCCGGTTAAGAGCAGCTAAAAACACTCCACTCGGCCTGTAGGTGTAGACAGGTAACAGCAACTACCAAAGAAGAAAGAAGAAAGACTCATAAGCAGTAGCACCGAGTAAGAGCTTTCTACAGGGCACAGAAGCAACCTCGCCCTCACCATCTACCGTCAGATTTGAGCCCTGCTAATCTATGCGGCATTCCGTGGCGAGATTCTACGGGTCATGTCAATCAATGAACAAGACTAACCCTGAGTAAATATCCTTTAACTATGACCGGAATCAGGTTACAACAGCACTAGTGGATTCCCATGCACTTGTAATCAACGGTATCAATAGGCTCCTCGTTCAAATCTAGCACTTCAAGCTCCCGACCTCGGACATACTCCTACATTAGCCAAGTTAGTCATGGGTAGAGATACGCAAGGTTGTATGCCCCGTAGACGATTGAGGTAAGAACACATACCAGGCAATGGATGGCGTGGACATTCATGTCACGAGTCATTTTGCTGCCATTGCCAGTGATATGCCAAGCGAGCATCATTCGGAGGTTGGCGAGACAGTGAAGCTTGTGGTAGGTGCTCTGTGTGAAGCCGAATCCATTTAGTTGACCACCTTCAACGAAGTTGGGCTTGCCCGTAGCCTGGTCCGTGGTTCAGAAGACAGCATGGGTCATGGAAGACTGCCAGTATTGCGACACATATTCGTCGCCGTGAGAGCTCATCTCCTTGGCCTGTTCCAGGGTGATTCCTGGCTTGCCCTGAGCTCTGTGGGCAATGTTGATCCTTTCGATGGCGCCGAGAGCAAGGTTCCTCCGATCAAGGAGCTTGCTGTATTCGGCCGAAAAAGTAGGAGCGGATCAGGTACGAGTTCACGGCTAGACATGGCGTGACAGGCCGAGACATGCCGTCTTAGTCAAGCCTTAACATGAACTGCATGTCGCCCAGGTGGTCATGTTTGTGCAAGCCCCAAGCAAGCAAAAAAGCTGCAATTGGGGGGAGCAAAGACGCCGCTGTGTTGGTTCTGTTCTGTTTTGCAGCCATTGACGGGACCTAACCACACCCAACCGATGCGGGGGTTACAGTAAACCTCGGCTCTAAAAAAGTTCGTCTCGTATCCAGGGTGAAGTCTTTTGAAATGCGGGCGTCGGAACAAGGCTGCCTACTTACTCTGCGGCCGACAATATACGGACGACGTACACAATACTAACAATACTGCATGCGGAAGCTTTGTTTCACAATAGTCTGTTGGCAAAAAATAAGACTGCCCTTTTCATCTTTGACTCTCGACCCCTTCGTACGTTGCGAATATCTCCATCTCACAAAGTCGCTCGCCCACGATGACTGCCAACGAGAAGCAAGTGGCATGCAGCCGCCGCATTGCTGTCATCAACCAACTCGTGGACAGTCTTGGCCTTCAGGTCAGTGACTCATAACTCACCTTTTATTCCCTAGCAATAACCTCCGTTTATCACAATGCCCATTTGCAGATATCCAAAGTTTCAACAGTCGCATACAGCGAAGACTACCAATATACCTACAACAACTACCTGTTTCAAGTGCATCTAGCTGTCCCGGCCACATCGTCTTCATTCCCAGGCTTACAACCTGGCACTGCCCCAGCGCCTTCTGATGGGACAACATCTTTGCTTATCAAGCTCAGCAACGGTGCAGCAGAGGCAAATATCACCAACCGCGTAGAAAATGACGTCGCCGCCCAATATTTGGTCCGTAAATCCATGGCACGAGCTGGGCTAGGCTCGCTAATCCCAGCCGTCTACGCGTGGGCACCAGCCAAGATCCAGACTAACGCGGGAGCTAATGCTACTACGAACAAGAACAACTTTGGTTGGACCACGATGGAGTTTAAACATAGAGTAGATTTAGACTCGAAGTTTTCGGCCTTAGACTCCGCCGAGAAAGAGAAGGTCTTGCAGCCGATTGCAACAATTCTGAAGGCAATCCAAGATGCAGAACTGCCAGAAACCGTTACAAAGTTTGGCGGACTGACTTTCAACTTGGCCGGACAGATCATAAGCAGAGAACCGCCTCTGTGGAAGCAAGATCCTGTGGAGACATAAGTGGATTGGAAGTTTGGCGACTTGCGTAAATTGATGCAGAAAGCTGGCGAAAGCCCGGTCATTCAAGGCTAGAAGCATAATGGCGTTGGTGCAAGGGTTGAAAAGTTCCTTACGGCTGGCGGGCCCGAGACATTGCTTTCCAACGTTGACCAGCACCAGAAATGCTTAATCCACGGTGACTTTGGTACGTGAGCGCCTTTGCATTCGACCCTCGCGCCCGAATCTTCCGATGGCTAACCTGACATGCTATTCAGCGACCAACAACATCTTGTTTGATAACAGCACCAAACAAGTCACTGCCATTCTAGACTTTAACTGGTGTACTATTTCCAACCCCTTCGATAAGTTTCTGCTTTCCTTATATGACATCGGCTGCAACATCACTTGCGGGCAGACCAAGACTAACGTGGCGCTACTCTCGGGAGACTTCACGCGACCGCCTACCCTGGCACAGGACAAGGACGAGAACTAGGACATGGCCGAGATGTGGAACGCCGCAATGGAGAAGGCTGGTGCGGCATCTCCGTGCAAGATTCAAGGGGCTAGTCAAATCTACGACATGTTGCGGCTGAAAAGGCTTCTGTGCCCTCATCACCTGAGCAATGCGTCTGCACTGGCCAAGATGGATGGAAAGACGAGGGCAGAGGTCAGGGCCAAGACTGAGGCCGATATCATACAGTGGCTTGAGAAGCATGGGTTTTAGGCATTGAGAGCTGTTCAGCCTCGAAGAGCATGGAGTGCTGTTGTATTCTAGTAGCCTTGGCTCTTAGATGGTGAATATCTTACGCATGGGATTACCTTCACATCCCGACAGTTATATAGTGCGGTTCCTAAAGAGACACGTCATACTTCCAGTCCGAATCTAAAGAACGAATTGATCGACGGAAACTGGCAAGCAAGGGAGCGTAAAGTCGCCAGCTGCTTTAAGCATTTCTATAAGACTATGGGCTCCCACCCAACTTCCACTGATTTTTACCTCTTTCCCCTCAGCCCTCTTTGCTCCGGCGAGCCTGCCGCCCCTTTCGTCGATGCTGAACATGCCATGTCGTCCAATTTCTTCCCGTTGCTTGCGACGGCTACGTCCCCCTTGACGTTCATTAGATCCACTACGGCTCCTTACGCAATCTTAGCACCTTACACGCAAGAAAACCGATAATTATCTTCGTAGGTCCGAGTTATTTCCCATTATTCCGGCCGCGTTTTCGACCTTCGATTTGATTTTCATTCTCGCAATACCATTTCAATGAAATATCGGCGTCTCCAGGCCCAGCAAGCCGAATTGTTCGAATGGACGACCCAACAGTCTGCTTGACCGACATGACGCAAGACACTGAATTCGAATGCATTCATGTACTCGAGGAAGGCTGCGGCGGCGTATTCCGGCCGTGCTGAGAAGAAATCCCCACCACCCAGAGGCTAATCTCGCTCTTGGAAGTGGCTTTGCCTGTCCGCCTATCGCAAGACGTTTCTCTTTAGGACACTACAGAGCCTTACTAAACCGGATTAAGCTTGTCCCCTTAGCTAAGGGTTTTAGCTTAATTACATAGCTTGATTCTAAGCTATTAACCCTATGGATTATTTTGAAGCACATCGCCTGCTGCTCACTCTCCGTCCAAGCAACAGAAAACAAAAAGAAAGGTTAGGAAGCACTTCCGATACGCTGCTCGCGCTACGCTGCCTAGAGTGGAGTACTTCACAAACCTCGCTCCCAAATCGAAACATTAATTCCCTATGTACTAACCGCTAATAAGCGCTACTGCGTGAGAAAGCGCCAAGGTGTCATGTCGTAGGCCTTCTTGCATAACGCAGTCTTCAATCATGGCTGAAGACTACCGCCTCCATGTACGTGCTTTGATTAAATAAAGCCAGAGCGCCTGTTGATAAAATCCATGAATTATTGAAAAATTCACCTCCTGTCTCGACGAAAAATGGTCTCCAACAAAAAGAGGCTATACGTTGCCCTGTACCCTAGTGGAGTGGTGAGCGACGAAGAGCGCAAGTAAGACAGTTCTCGTGCTTTATCAATTTATAAACTGGGCTGACTTACAGGTACCATTGGGGTCTTCTCATTGGGCCGAAGGACGAGAACAAGGCACTAAATCCCGGTTTACGATGCCATGTAAAGAACCATCCTATTGATGGTTGGGTCTACGAAGAAGTTAGGCTACGAAACGTGAAAAGCACTGTTAATTTCCTCGCACGATTTGTTATTGCAAAAATCGAGTATGAAAAACGACTTTTGAAAATCCTAAGGGAAACAGCTGTTATACAAGGCGATCCTAACTTCCGTTGCCGGACTTGGATGGCAGATGCGTTGTCGAGGATATCAAAAGCAGAACCCAAGGTGATAGGAACTTCGGAGTTGGACTGGAATAAAATAGAGCGACAGGCTAGGCGCTATGTCGAGAAGAAAGTTGTTGAGGGGAGATATCTAGAGGTTCATCGAATGTTGGAGCCAAAACCAACATGGGATATGATAGAGAAGAAGGAGATTATACCTTGAATTTTGATAGCTAGGTTCTTCGAGAAGCAATCAGAAGTCGCCCCACCATCTCTGCCTAATTGCCTCCATTCCAAGTTCGTCTGGGCATGGATTAATAAATTCTGGGATTAGGGTTTGCCATCCTTGCCTTGTCTTATTCCCAAGCCAAGCTGATGTATATTCCCAATAATAGGGGTACCACCCTGAAAATTCCCAGTCTATAATAGCCGCAATTTTCCCGTCTCGAAGAAGAATGTTAAAAGGATTGAGATCGCCATGCGTAAACACAGGTAGTGCTGGTTCTTGGCGATCTTGCATCACTATCATGCGCTTGATTTCGGCCCATTTGTCGTCATCATCTTGGTCATCTGGGCATTGATCCAATTGTAGTCCTTCGCGTAACCAGTGATGGAATGCTAGTATTGATGGGAAAGGCCCAAATCTTGGTTCTGGTCGGGGAATGCGAGAATCATGTAGTGACCCTCCCACGCAGCTTTGTACAGAGTAATCCGGCGCTGGAAGCGCCCTCAGCTCTTGAATAATGTTTCGTAACTGCATTAAGACGTGCTCGCGTTCCAAGTCCGAGAGGCCAGGCCAGGCAGCCGCGAGGGTTTTGCCAGGAATTCTTTCCATAACGATATATGTTGACTTCTTGCGGATAAAAGAGCAATACACGTGGGGGACTGGGATATTCGTCTGGCTAGCGATGAAAATCATCGTTGCGGCTTCAGTGAGGAGGTCTATGTCCTTGCCCTTCTTCACAATAACCCATGGTGCAATAGGAACGCAAGGACCGTCACATCTGTAAAACCGGGCAATGGTTTTCATCGCAAAGAGCGTAAGACATCGCCGCATCGCCGTGTCTTTGATTGCGAGGTCGCCGGGTCGCTGAGCTTCGGTTGACATTTCGTGAATGTTTTTTTATTTCAATAGGATACTAGGTTCGAGTTAAGTTTCGTTACCAAGAATGAGGGTTATACGGTCTCCGCCGTGGAGCGGAAGAACCTTGGTCCAGCCGCAGGAGGCTCCCTACCACCATCCCTCATTGCCAAACAGAGGTGGAGGATGACTGGGAGCCCTAATAAGCTAATAAGTGAAAAGTGGAGGGAAACGCCTCTGAGGCTGCCCAGCCGCTGGGTCGGCCACACGCCAAGCACTAAAATTAAGTTGCCGCTGGTAACAATTAGCATCTTGACAAAGTGCGACTGCCCTCGCAACCGCGATTAGGGCCACGTAACAGGTAGTGTAGCGAGCAGCGTGGCCGGGCCGCAATTGAGGGCGCGCGGCATAGTTAACATCATGCTTGTTTTAACATACATATGCTATATTATAGGTGTGTTTTTACACTAGTACACTATAGAGTTTAGTATATACTAGGCATATGCTAAAAAAATTCATCGCTTACTTAATTGGAATCCTAAGCCTCTACCCAGGATATAAGACAAACTTTTTTAAAGCCAAGATTTACTATATACCTAATCAAAATAAAGTCATCAAGTACTAGCTTTAGTGGCGGCGACTAGGTGGGGTAAGTGGGGTCATTCGGCGGTTGGGCTAACGGCGCTTCGCAATTTGACCCTCCAAAGCGGCGTCACGTTTTCCAGAGATGGACACCTTAACCTCACAAAATCAGGGCGCTTTTGCTGTAAACCTGCACTTTTGTTGTAGATACTAACCGCGCAAGAGCTCCAAGTAGCCCTGGACTAGTGGCCATTGATAGAGAAACGGAGAGCTTCGGATTGATCCATTATACGACACAGAAGTACCCTGGAAAGATCTTGCTAAAGTGGAATCCTCTCGGTAACCTAGACATGGCTTTGCGCTGTGTCACATACCTAGGGCTGTCTATCTTTGACTGTGAATTCATACGCCCATATAATGACTTACATCGTTTCAAAGATCATCCTCTTTTCGCTTATGCAGCCCAATTTTGTGCAACTTGTGCTCGTGCGATCCTAGTAACCCTGCCTTAACTTCCTTCCTTCTTTTGAAAGGCCTCTTTAAGCAGCCTGCTTTAGGCTGCACGAAGCTTAGACAAAGTTAGCCTGCATTAGCTCCTAGAACAAGATACTTGTATGAATTATTAGGACAGCGTGGGACGCACCGCTCTTCACTACTCCGTCATGTCAAGTAGCGCTCGCTGCACACGGCTATTACTAGAGCTTGGGGCTATATTAGCGTCTGATGCTAAGAATCTTCCATTTTGCTATCATATGAGTCTAAAATATAGTCCAAGTATTGCATAACTGTTTTTAGACGCAGGCTGCCGTGTCCATCGGCACGTCCAGAGACGCATTTAGGAGACGAGATATAAGACTAGATGCCTGCAGCCTTCTTCTCATGCTTGGGACCTCCTTGGTCAGGAGAGCCTTTCCGTACAGCAATCCTGTCAACGTCTAGACCATTGCTGCTCGCTCGGATTCTTCTGCGACACACAAGTATGGTCAAAGGTTTTATGATGAAACGCTCTGGGCGTCGCATATCACCGAGGTAGGGAACAATGAACTTTGAGCCCAGTTAATCCCTGAGGGCAGCACCCTCTTCTAGAAAGGCTCTCTCGGCGGCATCAACGCCAACACCTTTCGTAACTCGGAAGCAAACATTGATAAGCGACCGTACCGCTTTATCAGGGATAATCTTGTAGGTTTCGGGGAAGGCCTCAATGGCATTATCAAAGGGTCGAGCCTTTTACTTGGTTTACAGCTTGTCATACACTGTCGATGTAATCAGTAATCAACATTGGTGCCGCTTGTATGAGTGAATTTGGCAGCGGCAGGTCAATGATTCCAGGTTACCGTCATGAGCCAATGCTTCGGGGGCTTATTTGGATCACCTCTGTGAGTCTCTGTGAGTCTGTAGTGGCCGGCTTAGCTCTGTCTCAAATACGGAGACAATTGAACCATGTCTACCATTTCTTTCTCTTGAATCTGCCAATGCCAGAGATTGGAGCCTGACATGCTCGCAACGGCGACACTGCTCCCGTGGAGATTCATGCTCTTGATCCCACCCAGTCCATAAGCAACTCGGGAATTGAATTTCACATTACTGCTTCCTGATTACCATGTTTCCCCCGCTAAACACGCAGCATCGGAATGTTTTTTTGAGTCAAGGTGGATCCGAGGTGTCTCACCCACCACATGCACTCGTCAATGGTCCGTATTGATCAACCTCGTTGGCGGCGCAGCGACAGGAATGCGTTGCTCCTAACTACAGTAAATTTGACCAAAAAAAAGAATATATATGAACAAGAACCATGGATCTAATGGTACGTTTGGTTCCAAAGCAAGAAGAAAAGATTCCCCAAGATTCATTGTTCAAACAAGTTCGACTTGGCCAATCCACGCCTCTAGATTTGGCATCCCTGCCCGAATTGTATTGCTGCCCGTTTCTTTGTCATCGAAGTTCTCTTGCTTCACCTTGACACAAAAATCTTCTTCTGCTCTTCTTTCTGTTTTCGAATCCCCCCCCGTTTTGTTGCCCCCTCTACTAACTTGTGATGGTTCGTCTCGGGAACCTGCTCATCGTGAGCCTCAACCTAGTCCATGCTCGCTCCCAAGATGGCCATCTCGGTGCGGCGGTTTTACAGCGAAACACTGGGAACGACTACCCTTCTTATGCCTCCAACTTGAAGCGCTTACACCACACTGTGAGGCGTGCTAGAAGCATCATTGAGGATCGAGACGCCTCCATCCCAGTGCCCGAGTCGGAACTGCACAGCATCTTGGCCAAGATTGAGGATCTTGAAAACCAGGTCAAGGCACTGCTGCAAAGTGGTGATGCTTCTTCTGCACCAGCTGCGGCCGGATCAAGGTCTGGCACCAACTCGAATCACGACACTAGCGACCAAGATTGCGATGCCGAGAATATGAGCCATGACCTTGGTGCAAGAGCCGTGGTGGACTCTGATGGACAGGTGAGTGGACATTCTTCCTTCCGCCGGAACGCTAACTGCCCCATGAAATCAGCTGTGAAGGGGAAGAAAGATGGTGAGGCTGGAGTGCCGTCAGGGGAGAGTCCCGGATCTGGACCTAATGGGTCTGGGAGCGACGGTGATTCGTCCGAGACGGGGACTGAGAGTCCAGAAGAACCAAGTTCAATTGGCAGCTCTCTTGTGAACTCCTCCTCTCCAGCTACTATGGTTGCCGCTGACGACACTTCCGCCGAGTCATCTGGCTCTCCAGAGGCATCTGGTGAGATGGATGAAGACACCTCTTCCAGTATGCCAAACCAAAAGAATGTCGTTCAAGGAGATATTCCCACCAAGGCGTCCGCGACTGCCGCCACACGAGAGGATATCGAGATCCAAACTCTGCCTGTCAATGGCAAATACATAACGACCACAGTCACAAGCACGAAGACGCGCCTGTCGACTGTTGCGGTTGCAATGAAGCATAGCTCCACAGGTGTTGCTCAGAAGGCGGAGATGGAGGACAACAAGCCTACGAGTCCTACAGTCGCTGTGACAGAAACCAACAAGGGACCCGACAGTGCTGATACAGATGAGCCGAACACGGTCGCATCCCCTCCCAGTGTCGGTGGCTCCAGGAAGTACACCAACAGCACCACCACAGTGGAGAGGGTCTCCAACGGCACGACGGAAAACAAGATTGTGGGCGGTAACAAGGACGAGAATGTGGCGGCGGCACAAGCTCCTTCAAGGAAGAAGAAGCAGGCCCAAAATGCTGTGCCCGACGCCAAGCCATCCGGCCCTCAGCAAAACCAGCCGAGTTTGGCCAAGTCGGGGTCCAATGCCAGCAACGTTGCTCAACCAGAAGCGGTGAACAGGGTGCACGAGAAGTTGATGAGCCTCGTCGCTACCGAGGCCCGTTTAAACAGCTCGAATGCTAGCCGCACCGCCGGCAGCATTTCCGAAACGGCCGCCCAGCCCACTGCCGCGGAGAGGTTTGTCAATGGGACTGTGGCGGACAAGTTCTTCAACAGCACTACTCAGGAATCAGCCCCGAGCAGCAAACCCGATCAGAACAGAGAGCCCGAACCCATTTCCCCGCAGATCAAGATCGTCAACGTCGTCCCCGTCCGCGCCAAGCCATCCGGTGGTGGCTCATCGGCCTGGACTGTGCCACCAACCGCGAAACCCGGGCCGTCCTCGAGCGTCGCCGGGCCTGCCAACGTGACTTCCGTCCGGCCCCTCAGCGGGTTCAAGACTATTCGGACGCCGCAGTCCAGGCATTCGATGAAGGCTGAGCGCCGCGACGAACGAAGCTAGGGAGAACGGCTCCCAATTTCGCGACTTTACGGATTGATCAAATGAACGCTTGATGACTTTTTTTTTTTTTTTTTTTTTTGCAGCAATTTTTATCCCCCTGGTTTGGTCTTTCTTTCAGGTCTCTCTGCCGGCTTTGTAATGACTGGCGCACGGGTGGTTTATATCTTCTTTCAGGCTGGCGACTTTGATGAATCTATTCTTAATTTAAATGATAAAGGGAAGGGAGCGTGGGGAAAGAAAGGAAGACGAAAAGATTGTCAATTGGGAGAGCAAAACTCAAGCTAGCACACACACTATCCACGCAAGTTTGTAACAAATACTATTATTTCTTGATGCTTCGCTCCCCACCTATTATTGACCCTGTCCATCATGGAAAGCGACCTTTGATTCCGCTTGGTCACACAAGCTGATGTAGAAGAAGCCGGAAGCCCGACTCCGCGCCTTGGGGAAGCAATGGTTCGGGGCAAGGGGCCCGAGAAAAGGCGGGGAAGCCCACTTTTTGCGCAATCGAAGGCCTGGAGATGGAATCGCTGGGGTTAGTCCGATCTCGTCGCGTGGCCGGAATGATTCCGGCCAATGGGCCCCACAGATTGTGCAGATTTGGCGCCGGGCAAAGTCGGCAGGAAGTGGGTCTCTTCCCCCTTGCATCAACCCCTTCTTATCTCACCTTTCCTTGTTGTTTCGGCCAGATACACATTGAACTCGCGCTTCAAGAACCAGGACAGGACTTTGAGCATCGAGGCTGTCGCCCAGTCAGTCTGCGCGCCGTGCGCGAGGCCGGAGACTGAGCGTCACTCCCCCGGCGCTCTGTCGCCGAATCGGCCTCCGGAACGCACGGCAGCCCCCGTCGTTGGTCGCTCACTCCTGTTGGGGGTGCGCGTTCTCGCGACCACCAAAGTGATGGTGAGACCCTGAAGCCGCATCTCTCTTACGTGATGGGTGCAAGAGGATACTCGGGTTCCTTCCAATAACAGTCCAGATAGAGGGTCCTAGACTCTAGAGTCCTCCGATGCGGCCGCGCTTGGTGACCAGATCCCCGCTCGTGAGGCCGGAACGCATTCCGGCCACCAACTACTTAGGCGGCGGCGCGGGCCCGGGTGACTGAGAAGAATTCTGACCTTGCTGTCAACCTTACCCGAGGACTCAAACCGATCCCCCCCCGGCAGTCCAGTGCACATTTTTGTCCATTTGTTAGAGCCGGAAAATAGGGCTTCCCTAGTGCTTCATAACCTCTTTTCGCACGTACACCACTTACACTCACACACACACTTACACAAACTTTCTCAACCCCTTTCCCTCAGCCTCCCAACCACAAACTTGTGTTGCGCAATGGGTTCCCTAGGTACCACAAGCACCTTCCAGGTTCTGGAAAACCCTCGTCCAGATGACAGGTCCCTCCCAGCCTTCATGGTCTCTACCACACGAGGTTTTCTTCCTCGCATGGACCCCGTCGTCACATTGCCCAAGGAGTTTGACGCCCTCGAGTCTCTGCTCCAGCGCATGCCCGTAAGGACTCTGTCGGGAGAGCCCGGCTTGCTCGCCCACAACAAGCTGGGCGACGTCGTCGACAATGAGTTCCCCGACCTCACGGACGAGATGGACAGGTACAAGGAGGACTTGCCCATGATGAACGCCTTGTACCGCGACTACTCCTTCTTGGCGTCGGCTTACTTGCTGGAGCCTTGCCATGAGCGCTTCCTCAGAGGCGAGGAGTACGGTTTGGGCAGACAGGTGCTGCCGAGAAACATTGCACGCCCTATCGCTCGCTGTGCTGACATGTAGGTCATTTTTTTGCTGCTTCATCTCTTCAGATCTCCATCAGCTCTCTCACTGTCCGGCGCCAACATGTGGAGCCTGTCTGCGCAGAATACTGACGTCCTATCGCAAAGTGCGGGATTCTTACCTTTCATGGAGTACGCTGGCTCATATGCCCTGTACAACTACCGCCTCCAAGACCCATCTCGTGGCCTAGAGTATGACAACCTGCGTCTCATCCGCGCCTTTGAGCACGGTCTTGACCCGAGCTCTTCAGAGGCCGGCTTCGTTCTCGTGCACATTGACATGGTCAAGAACTCGGGCCCCCTCGTCGCCGGCACGGTCAAGTGTCTCGACATCGGGTCCGGCATCTCCACCCCCATCGGCACCGTGCAGGAGCGCACCACGTTCAACGAGGGCCTCTCCGGCATCCTCGGCGCCCTCAAGAAGATCAACGCCGTCATGGAGACCATGTGGGGCAGGTCCCGGCCTACCGAGTACACCAGTTTCCGCACCTTCATCTTCGGAATCACGTCCCAGAGCATGTTCCCCGACGGCGTCGTCTACGAGGGTCTCAACGACGACAAGCCCGTGTCCTTCCGCGGCGAGAGCGGCGCCAACGACTCCATGATCCCCCTGATGGACAACTTCCTCCAGGTTCCCATGCCAAACACCCCGCTGACCGAGATCCTCAACGACTTCCGCAAGTACAGGCCCAGCAACCACAGGGACTTCCTCCTCCACGTCAAGGAGGTTTCCGAGTCCAGCAACCTCCGGGGCTTCGCCCTCGCCCTGGCCCTGCATGCCGAGCCCGCCACTGACGAGGAGAGGGATCTCGTCCGCGAGTCTCGCAGCCTGTGGCTCCAGATCCTGGACCAGGTTCGCGACTTCCGTTGGCGGCACTGGTGCTTCGCCAGGGAGTACATCCTCAAGCGGACTTCCCACCCTACTGCCACTGGCGGCAGCCCCATCGTCACCTGGTTGCCCAACCAGCTCGAGGCCGTCCTGGCGGACATGGTCAGCATCGATGACCTCTCCCGCAAGGACGACGCTCGTGGCCTTGGCAAGACTTGCGAGGCTGTCATGGATGGAGCTCTGCGGCAGAGAGAGGCCCTGCGAAAGGAGGTGGACAAGTATTGCGCCGAGCGAGGTGTCTCACGGAAGTAAAGCTGCGCGCGTCTACTTTTTTTTTTCTTTTTTTTTCTTTCTTGCTCTTTTCCCATCATTGCGAGTCAGCAAAAGTTGGAAGCATCACGAAAACAAGGTTCCTAGATGACTCATTTCGAGGGTGGCTAACCCGTGGCTGGGATAATCCTAATAAGAAGGGAACAATGGAAGATTCAAGGTCTAGGGCTAGTATCGAAACTCAACTTTAAAGGGCCAGGGTGCGATCGTGGTTTTCAAAGGTGACCTCGGTAACCTTGCAAGAGATGCCGTATTCTTTTCACGATTTTCATTTGGATAATGGGTTGTCATCTTTATCTTTATATGGCTTCTTTTTTTTTAGTTTCCTTTGGGTTTTTCCTTTATTTCTTCTTTGATTCCGAGTCCACCTCCACTTCTTCTTCTTCTTCTTTCTGGACCTGACTCTACTAGACCTCGTTGCCAAAGATAGCATTGATCTATGAATTGTGTTGGATGGAGGAGAGAAGAAAGTGTCATCGCATGGACGTACGTAGTCACTTCCTATGGTTTCACTTAGTCGTCGACTACGAATCAGCCAAGTCCAGCAGCTGTCGAGAATATTTATCTCATGGTAGCGCCACAAGTTACCATGATCTGCGTTCTATAGATTTCCTACCATGGGCAGTTCTGCAAATATTAAATGCTTGGCGATTTTCTAGAGATGTTCACGGCTCTTGTTTTGCCTCCACTCTTGGCACAGGTGGAAATGGAATGCAAGACTAGGTGCTCCATGTCGTCAACGTAGATTTCTATAGAAGTGGCTTTGGCATGAACCTTCATGCGGTACACCTAGTTAGGACGGAAATCCAATAAATAGGCGCAGATAAGGACAACTGATCCATCGGAACTGATGCCGGCGTAGTACCCCCTATAGTTATCTTGTCCAACAGCAGGTTTTGAAACGCGGAATACGAGTCTAGCATTTCCGTTAGCACTGTCTAGTAGCCTCAAGTCTGCCTCCAAGATGAAGTCTGTAAATATGGTATTAAGCAATGCTTTCCCGCCCACGGAGCCGCCAGCCTTGAGAGCCCAAGATTATATGTTTCAAAAGAGCTATTGTGGAAATTTCTATTCGCTTAGGTCAACGATTTCCCAGGGTTTCGGTCCCATCTCTCCCGTCTCGCCGAAGATCGGAGAAGCGTGCGAGACCGGCACTGCAACCAGCGCTTATACTAGCGCTTATTCGCGCCGTCTCGGTCCCGATCGTCCATGTGCATGACGAGCCGCCAACGCCAATCCATATAAAACGACCTCGGTCTGACCACCAAAACCGAACAGGCATTCGGACCTCCCCCACTCCACCCATCACTTCTCCAGACCACACGCACCAAAAAGTCCATCTGAGCAAGAAGAAGAAGAAGAAAAAGACCGGCACCTCGCAATGTCCACCAGCACGGCACCCAACCCCCCGCTCACGCGCGCCTCGGTCCAATCCGCCCACGCCCTCATCAAAGCGCACATCCACCGCACGCCGGTCCTCACCAACCGCACTCTCTCGGACCTGGCGTCCTCGCCGCGCGACCTGAGGGGCACGCGGTTCGAGGGCAGGAAGGCCGCGCGCCCGACGCTGCGACTGTGGTTCAAGTGCGAGAATCTGCAGCGCGCAGGGGCTTTCAAGGTCCGGGGGGCATTTCACGCGCTGGAGAGGCTGATGATGGAGGAGGGATGGGTGGAGGGTGGAGGGAAGGAGAGGGGGGTTGTTACGCACAGTTCCGGTGAGGGGTTTTTTTTAAAATTTCTCATTTTTCCTTTTTTTTTTAAATTAGATAAGAAACACCAACCACCATCGCGTACCAGGCGACTGACCGGAAAGCAGGGAACCACGCGCAGGCGCTCGCGCTCGCGGCGCGCGAGAACAAGATGACGGCGCACGTCATCATGCCCAGCATCTCGGTGGCGCAAAAGATGGCCGCGACAAGGGGGTACGGCGCGAGGGTGTACTTGAGCGGCAGCTCGTCGGCGGAGCGGGAGGCGCTCGCCGACAAGGTCATGGGCGAGACGGGGGCGCGACTGGTGTCGCCGCACGACGACCCGAACGTCATGCTCGGGCAGGGCACCATTGGCCTGGAGTTCCAGGAGCAGGTGTCGGAGCAGGTGTCGGGGCAGGTGTCGGGGCAGGTGTCGGGGCAGGTGTCGGGGCGGACGGGCGGCGGCGGCGGCGGGGGTCGCGGCGGCCTCGACGGCATCGTGGCGCCGTGCGGCGGAGGAGGCATGCTGTCGGGCGTGGCGCTGTCGGCCGAGGGCACGGGCATCAGGGTGTTTGGCGCGGAGCCGAGCTACCAGGGGGCCGACGACGCCAAGAGGGGGTACTACGCGGGCGAGAGGGTGGAGAGGGTGTCGTCGCTGACGGTGGCGGACGGGCTGCGCACGCCGCTGGGGAGGTGGCCGTGGACGGTGATTTACGAGAGGCGGCTCGTGAGCGGCATGTACAGCGTCACCGAGGACGACATCAGGGCGGCCATGAGGCTGGTGTGGGAGCGCATGAAGCTGGTGGTGGAGCCGAGTGCCTGTGTCGGGCTGGCCGTGGTCCTGTTCGACGAGGACTTCAGGCACATGGTGGAGAGGGAGGCCGGGGACGAGGGCTGGCATCTGGGCGTCGTGCTGAGTGGCGGCAACGTGGGTGTCGATGCCGTGGCGAGCATGTTTTGTACGCCCGACGGGCAGTCGACGGCCTCGGTTTAAACTCCAACAACAAACGCTTGTTGTTGATCTCATTGAACCGTGTCTGACTGATTCCGACAACCCCTCCTCGGCGGGGCACCACACCACAACCAACCAACGTCATTCTCAATCTGCGTGAGTCAATTTTTTGCAATCGCCGTTTCCTCCTCTCGCCAAATTCTTCGCCTCCTCATCATTACTTGTTTCCTGGTTGCATGTCCCACCCGTCCAGTCTAGCTAGCTGGCTGCTCGGAAAAAAAAAAAAAAATGTCCCTCACCAACGCATCTCCAGAGGCTGCTGCCAAAGACGCCAAGACTGCCTCCTTCACGTTGGCTTCCCTTCCGACATCGGCTCGCAATGCTGCTCTCGATACCATTCACGCCGCGCTCACGGCCGCCAAGGACGACATTCTTGCCGCAAACGCTCGCGATCTCCAGCTCGCCAGAAAAGCCAGCGCCGCCGATGGCTCGCTCAGTGAGGCATTGGTATCACGACTAGACTTGGGCAGGCGGGGCAAGTGGGAAGAAATGCTCAAGGGCATCCTGGATGTTCGGGATCTGGAAGACCCAGGTTTGTGGTAGTCCTTGCCATGGGAAAAATAACAGGAAACCCTCCCCGATACCGACCGACACCCGACTGACCTCCTTCTCAGTCGGCAAGATTCAGATGCGAACCAAGCTGGACGACGACTTCATTCTCGAGCGAGTCTCGTGCCCCATTGGCGTCCTTCTCATCATCTTCGAGGCTCGTCCCGAAGTCATTGCCAACATTGCCAGTCTGGCCATCAAGTCTGGCAACGCAGCCATTTTGAAAGGTGACACACACGCGCGCGATATACCTCGAATGACGCGTCTTATAAATCTGCCGCCGCAACGCAGCTGACGATGACTGTCCAACACAGGCGGCAAGGAATCTACGGAATCGTTCGTGGCCATCTCAAAGGTCATCTCCTCGGCCCTCGACAAGACCGACGTCCCCAACGGAGCCATCCAGCTCGTGACGACGCGCGACGCCATCGCTCAGCTCCTGGCCCAAGACCGCTACGTCGACCTCGTCATCCCCCGCGGCTCCAACGAGCTCGTTCGCTACGTCAAGGAGTCCACCAAGATCCCCGTCCTCGGCCACGCCGACGGCCTCTGTGCCATCTACCTGACCGCGACTGCCGACCCCCAAAAGGCCATCGATGCCATCGTCGACGCCAAGACGAGCTACCCGGCCGCCTGCAACAGCCTCGAGACTCTGCTCGTCCAAGACTCCGCCCTGGGCACCTCCTTCCCCGGCGTGGCCGCTGCCCTCGCGGCCAAGGGCGTCGCCCTGCGCTGCGACCCTTGCAGCAAAGCGGCTCTGTCCTCCCTCACAGACGCCGATGCCGACGCCGACATCCAAGACGCCACCGAGGCCGACTTCGACACCGAGTTCCTCTCGCTGACCGTCGCCGTCAAGACCGTGTCCACCCTCGACCAGGCCGTGGAGCACATCAACACCCACGGCTCGCATCACACCGACTCGATTCTCACCGCCGACGCTGCCGATGCCGACAAGTTCATGAACCAGGTTGACTCTGCAGGCGCGTACTGGAACGCATCCACCCGCGTGGCCGACGGCATGCGCTACGGATTCGGCACAGAAGTAGGCATCAGCACCAGCAAGATCCACGCCCGTGGGCCGGTCGGCCTGGAGGGCCTCACCATCTACAAGTACAAGGTGCGGGCCGATTACCAAGCTACGGCCGGCTATGGTGACGGCGAGGGCAAGCGACCTTGGAAGCATGAGAAGTTGTCGATTGAGTGATTTTTTTTTTTTCCCGGGATCTTCGCAGCGCCATCGTGAATCAAGTAGGATACCTAATCACGGAAATGTGTTACCAAAGCAGCAAGCAGGTCCATCAATCAAAAGACGACCAATTACGCAGAGAAAGAAATCTTGTCCTACAAAAACACGTTCACCGGAGCATATCCCGTCACTATCAAATGTAGATGTTGTCAAAATTGAGCAAAATTACACGCATGTTTTTTTACCCCTCCAACAAAATAAAAATAAAGCCCATAAAATTCTTGTCCCGTCATCCCAGGTTAAAAGCCATGACCATACGGGTACACCGATTTTCCCCTCCAACAAGCAACAGCCACATGTGTCAGACCCGAGAATATACATGGTCGTATTCGTCATCAGTCAAGCTCGTTATTTTCGGTCTCGTCACTGACTCTCACGAACTGATATCATACTGCTTGATCAGCTCAGATAGCTTGTCGCCTTCAGTCTTGAAGTCCAGCGGCGCAGCACTCAGGACTTGGTATCGGACCCTACGGATTGCGCGTTAGTATCTTACGGCTCAGATCATCCAAGCGGGACTTTTTTTTTCTTTTTCAAAAAGGAGAACCTCTTCTCCTTGTATCTCTGGACAAAGTCATGGTAAAAACGTACCTTTGTATATCCCCAAAGTTATCCATCTTGGCTCTGCATCTGAAGTTGAATTTCTTGCAATTGACAGCTTCAAAGGCGGCCATGAATTTGGCATCGTCGTTTTCCTTCAGCTCCATGAGTTCATTGGCCGTGGTGCCAAAGATGAGCACGCCCGTCTCGTTGAAACAGCTCAGCCACTGGTGGCTCGTGTGGTCTGCGACGTTGAGCGAGACAATGTATCGATAGTCGGGCCGGTCGTGGGAGACGCTGCACTTTTCGCAGTGCCAGGTGCCGTCGCCGTTCTCAATGACCTTTTTGTTGCAGCCTTCCTTGGAGCAGGCGGGGTAGCAGAAGTTGTCTTGCTTGACGAAGACAATGGTGGCTTTGATGGAGTAGTAGGCTGTATCGTCCATGCCGAGATTCTCGTCCTTGACCTGGGCAATGGTCTTGTTCTCGTCCTTGCGGCCGGTGGCGCTGCCCATGCTCGCCATGTTCTGGTGCGTGGCGAAGCTGTCGTTTCGGCCGGCCGAGTCAAACCAGCCCTTGAGGCGGTGGGCGTCGGGGATGTCGGGGTCGATGGTCATGGTGCCCGAGGATAGGAGGCTGAGACTCTTGCCGCCAAAGTCGGAGACCTTGGTGCCCTTGAAGGCAACTACGGACTCGGGATTGGCCTCGAACGAGTTGGCGGTTTTGCCCCAGATGGTGATGCGCACCGAGTAGCCTGTGTCGTCGACGAGGGTGAGGTCTCGCTTCTCAAAGGGCTTGCCGGACGTCTTGGACGTGAATTGGGTGACTTCGCCGACTTCCTTGAGCACGCCAATGACGTCGACGGTGTTGTCTTTTTCAACGTTTTGCAAGTCTTGGATGGTGCAGAAGTTGAAGCGGACCTGGGGCACGTTGGTTTGATCCTCGGCTTTTTCGATTCTCGTGTCTCTCTCGAATGTGATTTCGTAGTCGTTGGAGAGGTTGGTGAATTGCTTCTTGGCCAGGGAGACTCGGCAGGGGCTGGAGATGTAATAGACGGAGCCTTCTTGCAGGAGATCGTAAAAGGCGTCACACTGGTCGTTGAACCCCGTGGCCTTGATTTCCCCACTCTCGTCGAGTAGGTTCACGCTGAAGAGCTTGCCTTCTCCCGTGGGCTTGTGCCATGTCTTGATGTCGGACTTGTTGCTGACTCGTGCCTTGATGGTCCACTTGTGCTGGAATGGCGACAGGCCCTCGATGGGGTAAATGTTGCCTCCGTCGTGCGTGGCTGGTCTCGAAGGCATGGCCTGCGGCTTGCTCTCTTCCTTCTTGACTCCGTAGAAGTCGTTTCCGGTCATCGCGGCGGGATTTGCACCGTTGGACTCGACGGCTGTTGGGTTGCCCACCTTTTCTTGCACGCCAAGGGAATCGATGACTTCGATGTCGAGAATGACGAGGATGCTTTGGGCCAAAAGAATCAGCCTGATGAGCAGATGCAAAGCGACGGGGAGCAGTTTCCGGCTTACTTCTTTCCCTTGAGGTTGTTTGGTGTGTACTGCTTGACGCGAGCGAAGCTGCCTCGCACAAGTTTTCCATCGTGAATGACATGGTTGGCCTGGGTGGCAAGCATGGCTTGCACGTAGTGTTCGCCGTCACTCATGACAAGTCTGAATCGCTCGCCACCGGTAGCTGAAGCACCCATGGGCTTGACTTGGAGACATTGCATCACCGGGACCGGGAAAAGTTTGGCGGCTTTGTCGGGGTCGTTGAAGATGACACTTGCGGTGACCGTTAGTAATGGGCTCACGCTGGAACCAAGAGAAGAAGAAACATACTCAAGTGACCCCTTTGAGAGGGCGGATGCGGCATCCATGATGGCTGCCAGGAAGAATTGTTCGGAAGGGGAGAATTCGTTCAGCGAACGAGAGCGGGATGGTGATGTGTGAGCTTGAGTGACGGCTTGTGAAATGTCGGCCGTGGATTCGCGACGCGTCCCGGCGCGTTTAGTGGAATCGGGCCCCCGCAGATAGGCAGATAGGCAGATTAGGCAGATAGGCTGGCGGGGTGGGGGCCGCGTGGCGCTGTTATGTAAGCTTGCTTCGACTCACCCGCGCTGCACCGCTGCACCTGTCTTGTCCAACGTCTGCACGGATTCATTGAACATTGGCTTGATTGGTTTGATTGCACGAAAAACAGAGAACTATTGTGTTTGTAGCTTTGATTTGTCTCTTCTCCCTTCCCGGTGTTTCGTGCTTGATCTTGTCATCTCGTGGTCGGTGTAACTACGTCCATCCTCCGGAGTCCTCGGCTAAAAGCCTCCTTCAAGCCTCCTGCGAGCCTCCTGCAAGCCTCCTTGAAGCCTCCTTGCGTCCAACACCAACCAAAGCCTCTGCTTGTTGAACAAGTCTGCCACGCACGATAGCTCTCCAACTGCAGCCATAAGGCATCACAACCCATCGCCATGGCCGACACAAGCAGCGCCACCAAGGCGCCAGAGAGCGATGCCCAAGAGCTTCTGACGCCGGAGCAAAAAGACCCCGTCATCCCAGGCGACACTCCGGCACAGACGGGTCCGACAATGGGCGAGCACTGCGTGACTGACCGCCCGACTCGTGAGTAGCTAGCCAAGCATCTAGCTTGGAGTCGGTGTTTTCTTGAGCTCACAATGGTTCCGTTCCAGCAAGCGGACAGTCGTCCACCGGTGAAATCATCAAGCTCAATGAGATCGATGTAAGCAAGACCCCGTCGTCAGGCTCGTCAGGCCAACCAATCCACCACTGATTGTAGACAGCTACTGATGAATGACGTTTCGTCAACAGGTCTACATCTCCAAGCCGGCCGACTACCCTCACACTGCCTCCAAGCTCCTCCTCCTCCTCACCGGCGGCACTGGCATCAAGTCCACCAATAATCAGATCCAGGCCGACAAGTTCGCTTCGGAGGGCTTCCTGGTCCTCATGCCCGACTTCCTCTCCGGCGACACCTCTCCCGTCTCCACGGCCATCACCGATGATTCCACGTCTATACTCGAGCAGGTAAAGCTAAAGGCGGTCGAGGTGACCAAGTCTTTTATGATTGACATGTGGCTGGCCCGCGTTACGCCAGGCAAGGTCATGCCTATTCTTCACAAGGTTATCGAGGCTGCGCAGGACCAGTATGCCGATGCTATCAAGAGCGGAGAGGGCATATACTGTGTTGGCTATTGTGTAGGAGGTCGCTTTGTTCTTCTGCTGGCACAGGAGAATGAGGAGGCCGGCGGTGATGAGGAGGCCGGCGCGGCCAAGACGGGGCCGTACATCAAGGCCGGGGCGCTTGCTCACGCCGCGTCAGTGACTCCGGACGACTTCAACAACCTGAAGGCCCCCTTGAGCTTGATCTGCGTCGAGGACGACCCCCTGTTCCCTGATGCTGTACGCACGGCAGGAGAGGATGCCATGTCCAAGGCCAATCTGGAGCATGAAGTGCAGGTTTATCCCGGAGTTCCACACGGTATGTCTCTCTCTGTGCCCGTTCCGTTCATCACAGATCGCATTGGAAGTGGTTTAGAATGGCAGGCTGACCTGTAGCAGGCTTCGCCGTCGTGGGCGCCTACCCCGATGTGTCCATCACCGAAGCACAGGCTACGGCATACGAGCAGATGCTGAAATGGATCAAAGAGCACTGATGTGCCGCGAAAACGACGGAATGAAGAGTACAGGTAACTTGGCTTTCCCCCAGATAGTGGATCCATGAGGAAAAACAACCCGTACCTACCTGTGTTCCTGCCTGTGTTCCTGTCTAAGAAATCGTGCACACAATCTTGCCCGTATTCTTGGCATCCTCCATGTACTTGTGAGCCTCCTGAATCTCCTCCCACGGCATGACCTTGTCCACCACGATCTTGAGCTTCCCAGCCTCAAAATGCGGACAATACGTCTCCAGCCGATCTCTCAGCTTCCGCTGGTACTCCTCGTCCCTGCTCCTCAGCGTACTCCCCTCGACACGGATCCTCTTGAACAAGATCGGCGAGATATCCGCGTCGGGAACCTTGCCCCCGCTCAAGGTGCCCAGCAAGACAATCCTGCAATCCCTCGCCGCCGCGTCCAGATTCTTCTGGAAGTAATACCCGCCCACGAAATCGACAATGTAGTCAACGCCCTTGCCCCCGGTCTTGTCCTTGATCTCCTGAACCCAGTCCTGCGTCTTGTAGTTGAAGGCGGCGGTCACCCCAATCTCGGACGTGACGAAGCTGCACTTCTCGTCGGAGCCAGCCGTGGCGTACACCTCGGTTGCGCCAGCCGCCCGGGACAGCTGGATGCCGGCGATGCTCACGCCCGAAGCGCCGGCATGCCACAGGATGGACTTGCCCTCGGCGAACCCGAGCACCATGTGGAGTGCCTGCGTGGCGGTGATCCACGCCTCGGGCACGGCAGCGGCCTGCTCGAAGCTCATGTGGCCGGGCTTGTGCAGGAGCATCTTGGAGCTGACGGCGACGTACTCGGCGTAGGCGCCCCCGTATGCCAGACCAAGCACCTCGTCGCCGACGCGGAACGCGCCGTGGTCGCCGGGCCCGAGGGATTCGATGGCGCCGCTGAACTCGACGCCGAGCGTCCCGGGGGCCTGCGGCGGGAGGGGATAGAGGCCGCGGCGCTGGATGATGTCCATGCGGTTGATGCCAAAGGCCCTGACCTTGACGATGGCTTGGCCCTCGGACGGGGTGGGCCTGGGAGTGTCCGCATTGATGAAGAGGGCGTCGCACTCGCCCCTGCCGCCCTTGATGTCTGTGTGTCCCAATGGGTGTTAGGAAAAGGAAACGTCGATGCGAACTTGATGATGGCCCATGGCTTTGATGTGAGGCGGGGGTTGGGGGGGGGCGTGGAAGGGAAGCCATACCGACTGCTTTCATGGTGGCCATGATTGGAGAAGTTGCGCAGACGGACTGAAGTGCAATGGCAAGGATGGGCTTGAATTTTTGGAGGTTGGGGGGGGGAGAGAGGGGGATGTGTCTTGATCGCTGTATTGAACTTGGGGATGGATGAGTGGCAAGTTTGTAGTCCATCTCCATGACGACATAAGTAATGCTATGTATGCTCCGTGCTCCGTACTCCGTTGCGCTCGTCGCATTTACCGTTTACCCCGACGCCGTCGGCTGGCGATGGAAAGCCTCAGGTTCCATGGACGATTTTTTTGCGGACCGATGGGACATTTCTCGTCTTCGGCTTCTCGTCAATCGGATGGGTTTATCTGCCAGGACTTTGTCGAGGGCAGCGTGTTGATCTGGGACTGCGACGCAAGACGGCATTTCCAAAGTCGAGAGAACTTATTGCCATGATGGTTTGTTTTCATGGTGGCCCGTATAGACGCAGACGGGCGCATCAGATACTTACTGTTTGAACAGAGGGCATCGCATCTGTGAGCCAGTCGCATGAAACAACACCAACTTACGCTTACGCCCCGTCATAATTGGGACATGGAGCAGCAGCAAGTACGGAGTATCGACCTTTTCATATTCTCATATGATTATCACAAAGCCAAAGGTTGTGGCAGCCCAGCTCCGGCATCTTTGCTAAGCTGGGCTTGGCTTGGCTTAGTAAGATGCGAGGGGAAAAAGATGAAAAGATGGTGTGCACATGTTGCATGTTACAGTCTCTATGTAAGAGATATTTTTCTTCTGCCCGCGGGGCCTCAATCCAATGCACATTTCGGAGGCTCCACGCCGTTGTTTACTTACTGTGGATATCAATCATAACAAAGGTTAAAAAAAGGAAGGCTTGTGTGCTTGTCTCGCCCCCCCTTGCCGCCCGCCCCTGGATTCTGATGACTTGTCAGCCGGACGGAATGAGCGAAGCTGCGGAACTTGCAAAGATGGGTTCTTCACGCGTAAGATGAGTATTGATATTGGCAGACGCTCGTAAAAAAACTCGTGGGAAATTAATAATAATAAACGACCCCCATTCCAGCCGGCTGTGGCACTCCCACTATCGGTATTATTAGTAAGTTGGGCCAGGCCCTTCGTCCACCAAACATGGACCGACACACCACGTAAACGGACCCCCCCCCTCTTATGTAGTGATAACAAAAGGAAAAGACCGGGTGACTTGGCCTTGTTGGGTGTCCTTCATCGATCGGTTACGCAATATCCATATCAGCGAGCGACGCGCAAACACTACGACGTAAGCCTAATGGCATGAAACACACATGTTCACCATGTCGGGGAACCCAGCGAATCCTCCCTGAGAAGCAAATTGCTTTTTTGCCTGTCAACCCGTCAACCATGGTCCAGTGCTGTAACGAGCCGGGCGGAAGTTGTATCCAAAAGCAATTGTATTCTTTGCATGGGCTGATGACTCCAATGGCATGCGGCACCAACGGAATCAAAGGCCGCTTTTTTCTTGTTGGATCGGTGATGGGTACAAATTCTCCATCATTCATCGTCCAGGCGCACTATTCCGTATGGATGGCAACCAAACGAGATAAGTCCGTCTTTGTCTTTGTACGGGGTAATCCGTACATATGTTGACTCGTATTGGTCATGGTCATCCTATTACACACATAGAAAGCGTGGGAAAGGAAAGACCAAAATGGACATTCGAGAACGGCTGCGCTGCTGTAAAAACGTTGCAACACCCGACATGCCAATAGCGCCAAATAGCGCTGGGTCGGAACAGATTTCAGAGCAGCCGATTGCTTGACAGGTGGGTACATGAATGGGAAATTACAGAGTAGCGCCATGCATGGACAGGGGGGGTTCAGGTGGCGGTGGGCCACCCCCCCGGTCGCTCCGTGCTGGCCAGGTGCTTGGATGGCCGAAATTATGTAATTCAGGCGGCACTCAGGGGCTAGCCTCTTTCAGAACCGTGGAGTCCCGTCAGACCAATGAAACAGCTGTGCCTGACACCGTCGTCGCCAAGTGGACAGCTGCTGCTTTTGCGATACGAGCTCCGCAGCTGCAATAGGTAAAGGCGAAGAAATACTCCGTACGGATTACGCAACGCTACATTGCCAAACGAGGGAGGCATCTTCTTTCCTTCCATCTTCTTTGCCTGCCTTTGCCCAAGGACGGAGGGGCTCTTTGACTGGCAAGCCTCTCAGCCTGGTCCAAGACGCAATGACCATGATCTTTGCAGTCTTCCAACGAGGGCTCGCTCATTTGCAGTGTCGAACAAATCTCGCCAAGCGAAATCCGTGGCTTCTCCACCTATCAGTGGATCTGAGGAGGCCGTTATCACTACAATGCATGTACATGTGTACTCCGTTGGCGGACTGACAACGGACTGACAACGGACTGACAATTGCTGGCCGGCAACTCTGCACTGCACAAGGCGCGGGCGCAGGGGCGGGTACCTTGCATCCCACTTTTACATGTACAACGGAGCACGTACTCCGTGTAATACAGCTGGAGCTTTGACTTGCTGCAATCCAAGCGCCAATCCATGCCTGCCTGCCTGCCTGCCTCTGCTTGCCTGCCTGCCGCTGTCGTTGCCCCCCTGGATCCATCCACTCGTTTTGGGCCAGACAACAAAGCGGCCCACCAGTTTCCATTGTCTTGATTTGATTTGCCTGTCCTCACTTTTTTTTTTTGGCCTTCCTTCACTGCTCAGTGCTCACACGCGCCGGCACAACGCCACTTTCTCTCTCATCTCATCTCTTCCTTGTTCGCCATCTCTCGTCTGAACCATGCAGCTCACGTCCGCGACATTCATCAGATCCATCCACGCACTCCCTCGGTGACTTTCCACCCTTCCTCACCTACCCACCCCTGTTCACTCGGGGGATCTGGCCAAGCTTGGTCTCCCCTGTTTCCCCACCCCCCTGGCCTCCGTGCCCATGGCTGCATGGGTCCTCAATCTCCCTCACCATCCTCCTTATAAAGATGCTCATCCAGACCTCGCCCTGTTTCCGTCTATTCTTCTCCTCCTCACCCACACACTCTCACACTCGCTAAGCACATCTGCAGACCCGACTTCCAGTCACTTACATTCGTTAGCCAACAATCAACTCTTCGAGTTACTCCAACACCGACACAATGAAGTACACTGCCGCTATCATCGCTGCTGCCGTTGGCGCCAACGCCTTTTCCACAACCAACGTCACTGTCACCACTGAGGTCGTCGACCAGTACGTTACCTACTGCCCTGGGCCTACCCAGATCACCCACGGCAGCAAGGTCTACACCGTCACCGAGGTACGAACGGATCTGTCTTGATGCTGATCATCACGGGTAGAGGATTATGGGGTTCGAGCCTGGTCCACATCGTGGATTTGTGCTCTCCATCTCATCCTCACCGCTGATTTTTCCCAGCATGTCTTCGGGTATTTGAAACCAGTCGAGGCATCAACTGACACGGAATATTAGGCCACCACCCTGACCATCACTGACTGCCCTTGCACCGTCACCAAGCCCGTGATCACCTCCAGCGCTGTCATCTGCCAGACCTGGTAAGTGTAGACTGACACAACATGCCGCACAGAGTATTCCACTAACAGGTGTCACAGCAACGGCGGCAACTTCCCCAACACCACCGCTCCCATTGCCACTGGCACTGGCAGTGTCCCCCCTGGTGTCCCTGGTGTCACTCCCACCCAGAGTCAGCCCACCGCTGTCCCCACTGCTGGTGCTGGCAAGGCCGCTGCCCTCTCGGGCGCCGGCCTGGCCGGTATTGTCGGTCTGGCCGCTTTCGTCCTGTAAACCAATCAACCTTTCATGCCTCGCCCTCCACCTCACCCACGATTTCTTTTGTACAAGAAGCCTCTGATTCGTGGGAGACAAGCCTCTGCCAGCCGCGCATGACTGGATACGCGTCGTGGGATAGTTGATAGTGTTGGTTTACGTTGAAGGGATGGGGTTTCGACTTTTCGGATGTGTATAGACTGTTTTGGGTTACGAACATATGAACCTGGAGAACCGTGTCAAGGTTCGAAGGGGGCCACAGGTCCAAACCCAAGAGGATAACTCTATGAATGGCTTGTGTGCGGTCTAATAATTATTTTCGGCGCTTGGAATATAATGTGCCTTTATTAATAGGATACTGGGATCTTTAACGACCTCTATTTGACAATTCATATAAAGACGCGTTTCCTGCTGCGATTTATTTCCAAACCCCCTTGCCCCGTCAAGCAACAATGTTGTCTCATTCTCTATATAGTGTACCGAGTATCGATCAGGACATGTAGCAAGCATCCACGCGGCTAGTGTGGCTTGAGAGTCTTTTCAGCTCATCGTTTCTGTCTCGGTCTAGTGACGCGTCCCAGGACTTTCTCGGATGGCTTTTTTTTTTGCGTGTCTCAGCCCTCCAAGGTTGTGTGATTGATTCATGGAGAATTTGCAACTTGGGGGTACGTGTGAGTGATCTTCCTTTCCTTTCTTTTCTTTTCACCAAAAAAAGAAGATTACGGAGCACATTTTGTGCTTTTTTTTCTTAATCCTGACATGAGCTAAATGCCATTGTGCCGTGCTGATGCGCGTTTTGTGATTCCCTTCTCAACCCAACTCCACTGGCTTTCTAACAAGCAGAAGCATAAAACATGTATATTCTGAACAACAGCACGTTTGAGACGACGATCCATGTCCGCAGACATGGGTTCTTGTTTCATGGGGGGGTACATATGGCGTCAACGCAAGGCACGCTGTCACGTTGAACAAGGCACGTCCCGCGCGTAGCGTGCGTGCATGGAGTAAGAACCGTTGACTACTCCGTGGATGCTGGCCATGTTTCTGGCCCAGAGCTAGGTGACAAAGGTGGCTGGCTTGTTGGAAGAAGCGAACGATTGCAAGATGCGTGCTATCGTGCCCTCGCATCACGACCAAGCGCAGCACGTGCTCTGGTCTTTTACACCCCCCTCCCTCCTCCCTTTTAACCTACCCGATACAATATTTGACGTAAGGGCCGCATGGCCGCATGGCTTCGGAAGGGATTGGGCCAAACGGCCCGAGCAGCACGTTTCATTTTACCGGCAGGAAGTTTCAAAAATGGAATCGAGAGGGTGAGAGGCGGGAAGGCCAGGTGAAGAGCGGAGGGGTAAGGCGCATTCACTCCCTAGGTTGGCAGTCGTTGAGCCTGCCAGGCAGGCGTTTGCGTCATTGATTGTAAATTTTCTTTAGGCATTTTTTTTTTTTCAGACGAGAAGTGTGCGGGATGGATTGAGCGACAACAATCGCGAATCGCGCCAAGGCGAGAATGATTTTGAATAGTCGGGCGCCATGACTCTCCATGCACATGTCATTGTTTGGTCAGTGAACATGTTATCTGCTCAGCATATATATCTCTACCCCATTCGCGTCAAGATGCAGTTTTTAGTTGTTGAGGCAACAGCTTACGCAAAACCGACGGCTTGTCAGCAAACTCGTCCAAGTAAGCGCCGCTTGTGGCCGTTTGATTTGTGACTGAGCGTACTCCGTAAATGAACTATTATTATCCATTACGCGGGTCTTTTTTTTGTTCATCCCTCCTTCCTAATGGGAAATTCCGCCCGTGGTCCATTTCTGCCGGAATCCATCCAACCACACGTGACTCAGTCGGTCGACCCGCGTCGGCGGATGCAAACCGCGAAAATGTCCTGGGGGGGTTTGTTACTCCTCCCGACGGGGGAGGCCTTTTTGTCCTTGGGTCCCATGTCCTGCTGCACCGCTCGCTCGGCTCACAACACTGACGGCTCTCCATCGCGCCCAAGGACTCACGGCGTGAAAGGCAGATTGGAGGGATCAGATTGAGAAGAGGGAAGGAGAAGAAGAAACCAATCCTCGCCGGCAGCTCGCACCACGATGAGCGCAGCATGTCTTTTTTCAAGTTCAAACTGGACAACGCCCCTCTACGATCAACGCCGGTCGCCATAGCTTCGTCGTACTCGCCTTCGCCAGCAGCGCCAGACAGTCAGCTGAAGCGGAGTGCATCCTCGCCGCATCTGTCCAGCGGCCCGTCATTTCAGAACCCGTATGCCCACCACCAGCAGGGGCTTCGAGAGGGGGAAACGACGGCGCCTGTCCCCGAGTCGGATGCAAGACTCTCGTTGAACGATGGCAGAGCAAAGAAGAGACTGGCGGCCGAGGCACCTGCTGTCGACTTGATGTTCCGTCCTTGGAGCAGGAAGACGGCGGGCGCTCGGAAGAGCACGTCTTGTTTCGAGTGCAAGGCGTCCAAGACTCGGTGCGAAAAGGTCGCGTCGGGGCCGGGGGACTCGTGCTCTAGGTGCCTGCGCCTGTCGAAGCAATGTGTATTTGACACAAAGCTTGCTGGCTCCGCCTCTCCTGCTGCAAAGTCGCCTGCCAAGCCATCGGCCGCAAGGAAGATGAAGGAGACGCCTGAGATGAGGAGGGCGCGGAAGTTCCAAGAGCCACCAGAGTCGCGAGAGCCACGCTGGACACGGGAGACATGGGAGAGCAAAGAAAGACGGGAGATGCGGGAGATGCGAGAGGTACGGGAGACTCGGAGAGAAAGTACACCTGAAAAGGTCCGTAGGATACAGGCCGAAGCGTCCTCTGCTTTCGCTTTCCTCTCTGGACTCACGAACCAGCCGAGTAAGCTCTCGATTTCTTTACTTTTTCTTCCCCGCCCCAGACGCTTGGGACATCAACGCTGACCTGATAAGCTTCACGGCCTTTGCCGTCCATCGAAAATAAGCAGCTTGATATCAAGATTGACTCTCTCATCAGTCGAGATGTCGCTCAAAAAGTTTTCCATCACTTCATCAATACATTTGTACCCAAATGTCCCATGGTCATCTTCGCGCCAGGTACGACTCACGAATATCTGAGAGAAACGAAACCGCTCCTCTTTCTGTCCATTCTGAGTGTGGCCTCGGGTGTTTTCTGTTCTTTGGATCAACACAAGAAATTGGTCCTGGAGTCGAAGCGGGCTCTTGCTGAACGCGCCCTTGTTCGAGGAGAGAAGTCGCTTGAGCTTGTTCAGGCGCTACAGGTTGCGTCGCTGTGGTACAGAGCACCAGATGACTATAAGCAAGTCAACCTCACTCAGCTGGTCCACATCATGGTCACAATGGCTTTGGATCACGGGCTGGACAAGGTCGGTGTTTCGCAAGCTGCCAGCAGCGGCCAAGAAGCGTGGGATCGTGCCGAAGCACAGCGAGCTTGGCTAGCATGTTTTCTCCTGTCTGCGAGGTAACTTATATGCTCATCATCGTTTTGCAATGAGCAAGAGTAGAAGGAGAACTGACGCTGAACATTAGCATCTCGTTGATTCTCAGACGGCCCAAAATGATGGATTGGACCTCGGACATGGACGTGTACCTGGCAGAATTGCAAAAGGCGGAGGTCTCGCCTTCTGATGCGTTCTTCTGCGAGCTCGTCAGGACAGAACAACTCTGTCACACTGTGGATCAACAGTTGTTCCTCAGCGATGGCCATCGATCAGCATCTGCCCGCGATCCCGTCACCATCAGGATGGCCCAGGACTTTCAGTCGCGTATAGCCGGCTGGAATAGCTGCAACCTGAACCATCTGCAACAAGGTGAGTCCCGCCTTTTCCCGTTGAAATTGTCGTTGGCGATTATCGTACCAACACCATAGATAGCTCTCGTCGATTTCGGTAGATTCGCGGGATCTCTCTATGCCCATGAGCCTGCCATGCACGTCAACCACAACGTGGACGAGTTCGAAGCTCCCTTTGCATCGAAATCTCTCAAAACCTGCACTTTCATTAGCGAAAAAATCGATACCCCTCAGTTCCTGATGCTTCGTGGAATTGTGACTGCATCACATGGAATGCTGAATTGTTTTCTGGGATTACCCTTGGTTGATATGCTGACTCTCTCGCCACACATTTACGGTGGCAGGGTCATCTACTCACTCATTCTTTTATGCAAGCTTTACACAGCCATCACGATTTCAACGCGGGATGTGACTAATTTCATACTTGTTGACGATCTTCATTTGGAAGAGTATCTGGAACGTCTTGTCATCGTCGCCAAGGACCTCCTGATCAGGGATGAGCGCAATGCTCTCAGCAGGTCGTTTTTAATTGTCGAACAACTGAGGAATTGGTATCATGGGAACAGATATGGAACATCATCAATGAATACGACGAGTGCGCCCAGTTCGAGCGGGAGGGGCTCTGACTGCCAAGACCACCTCAATTCGAATAGACGTGCGGCTGGACACAATTTGCCATTCTCTACTAGCCCCGGATGCCCATCCTCGGACACGGAAAGCAGATACGACTGGTTCTTGGACGATCTGTTCAGAGTCGACGCGTTCAACTAGAGTACAGTTATCAAAAAGAGCATTCGATCTCCTCCGCGACAGATGCGAAGGTCTTGTTTGAATCATCGACAGTGCCTATCTATCTCTATTAAGGTTGAGCTGAGCGCTTGAATGAATGACTTGACACTGCGCAAATTGTTTTCCCTCCATTGCCCCCTGTCCTTCCTTCTTCTCCTCCTTGGGCTTATTCTTCACACTCTGCCACTCGACGCCCGACTGCTCCCACAATAGAGATGCAAGCGAGTGCCAAAGCGACCACAAAGGTCTGCACAACGGCATCGCTGTGCACGGACAAGTACTCGACGAGCAACACAATATTGGCCTGACAGGGGCCACTTGGCGAACCGTTTGTTGAAGCTCGGTGGCTCCAGAGACTGCGTAACCAACAGACAGAGTAATCGAATCCGGGGATATCGTCGCACATGCCGGAGATGATGTACCGATGGAAACGTACTTTTCAGGAAAATACTGTCTGGACCACATTGGTTCGGAAGCTCTAGATCCAAGGCTGCGCCAGCACCGAATGCCATCTGAAGCCAAGCCTAGACAGCGACTGGTAGTGTCGAGTCGACCGGATGAAACATGGCCAACACCATGCCATTGTTGATACGGCACAAGCAACAGGGATGTCCACTCGGAACAACAGTAGAAGACCGGCGTCAGTTGACATGACAAGCGCTCCGGCGACGATATAGGGGTTCAAGTACCCGAAAATTGTTCACGTTGTTCAGGGCGGCCGCCGGTCGCGACAAGCACAACTGCAGCAGTCAGTCCCAGGGTTTAGCTTCGGCCGACGAAGCGTGAGTCTGTCATCAATTCCGGGGCATGTGGACGCCTGCCGATGCCGAGAACCAAGGGCGGCAGACTACGAATACCGAGACTCGGGGGGACCCCCCCCCTCGATGCCCCGACTTGTCTGTCAAGGGTGCTGCGCACAAGACAGACAGGAATCTTTGTCAACGTTGGCTTTACCAAATTAGGCAAATAGAAAACTTGAATGACAAATGCAGCACTCCCCGGAAGAAATGGAAAATGAAAACGCCCCTTGTCCGCTGTCGAGCGAGAACGTGGCAGTCGCACTCCCGCCCATCTCCCCCCAGAGCCACGACGAGTCACAAAACCCAAAGATGATGTTTTTACCCCCCAAGACGGAAAGTGAAAGTGAGACCAAATAAGAGCAGCCTTCCTAAGAAAAGTCCCACCGCCAACGCACCGAACCGGTCCGTTCAAACAAATTAGTCAGGCGGAGCGAGCCCACGTTCCCATTGAAGCGCGAGGGCACCAACGGTCATGCATCCGGGTTTGTTCTCCGATTGGCCGCGGGATTTCCTTACCAGAACTAGCTTGGTGACGGTGGGGTTCGCCCGAGCCCCACAGGCAGGACGCACACAATCCCGCGCTTCGAGTTGCATGGAGGCTCGCCATGCATGAAGTCGACTGGTCGCATTCGGATCACTCACACCTACTTGCCTCGCCTCGCCTCGCCTCGCCTTGTACTTTACTTCGGACACAAGGGCAGAACAGACGACGTGCAGATGATTCAATCATGCATCTACATGCATATACCGAGTATGCGCACCCATGTGCATTCAACTCCATCTCAACACCACTTGTCTTCAACTCATCAGCACCTTGCATATACGCGCATTTACGCCGACACAGGACGCGAGCTCCCGAGTATAGAAATGTAAAATAGCTTTTTATTGGTCATTTCATTAAGTCGTTACCCAGTAAACGTTAAATCTGCCTCTCTAACACACAACCCATCTTTTTCAATAAAGAAGAAAAAGACACAAAGACAGATCAAGGCGGGGAAAAAACAGCAGTCATAAGTTCGTCAACGGATGTCTCCGCACGTCTCTTTCGTTTCCAAAACACGTCTTCCGGCCGTAACATTGTCAAAGCCATTAAAAAAACAGACATTATTCTTTTTTTTCCGAGGCCGTCGGTTCAACGCGTCGTAAGCGGGCGCTGGCACGTCTCCATCATAGTCTTGCGTCGTTTATTAAGGTCAACATTTCCATCATGGCCAGACTGAGACATGTCTTCCTCATCTTCGCGACCGCGCTTCATGCCACCCGCAGCACCGTTCATGAGCGACGGCTGAGGCGCGTAACCGTTCGGCATTGGGTTGGACATGTCGGCAGCAGGAGCATACACATCAGCACCGGGGCCAGCATTGGCCGGGCGACGATCATTGCTGACGACATTGTACAAGTTGCTCGTGGTTCGTTGCACGCGAGGAGGCGTGTTGTAGCCCGAGTTCTGGGGATAATAAGATTGGTGGGGAGCCGCGGTTCGAGGCGTCGCTCGCCCAGAAGCAGACGGGTGACCGGGGGATCCCGTCATGTTGGGATTCATGCTGCCCTCGTTTGCCATGCTTCCAACGCTAGGAGCATTGTAGTTGTAGGAAGAGCGAGAACCATCGTAGGCAGCGTTGTTATGAGTGTACTCCGCCTCATGCTCGTGCTCACCCTCCTCCTCGTGGGCTTGCGTTGCTTGGTCGGGAGCCATGATGCCATTGGTCGCGGGCTTGCCGTCGTGCTGCTCGGCGGGCTGCCCGGGGCCAGCAGGTCGGCTAGATGGGGGACCCATGTCGTTCTTGGGATAGGCGCTGGGTTGGGAGTACATGCGGTCATTGCTGGACGGGTTCGGCGTCTGGTAAGGCGACTGTTGTGATGCTGAATCGCCGCCATACATCTGTCGAGAGCTGTCGTAGCCTTGGCCGGCTTGCGGGTAGGGCTGCATGCTCTGAATAGACTGGCCGCCGGGGGGGTAGTAGCTGCTGGTGTGTTTGGCATTGAGCGCGTGTTGGTTAAACCATGTTCAATAGCCAGTGGATTAGTACCTTGTGAGCCATTCATTCCCTGACCCTGCCAGCTAAAATTGTCGGAGCCGCCCATGCTGCCCATGACTCCCGAGGCACCGTTCGGCGGCGTCGGAAACGTGTGAGCCCGGTCTAAAGGCGGACGGCCACCCAGAGCGTTGTGCGATGGCACCAATGGCTGGGGACCAGGGAGAGCTATCGTCTGGTGTTGAATGGACGGAAGACCAGGGGTCGGGGGGTTTCTGGCTTGATGACCTTGCTCCTGCTTGCGGCGTTCAGCAGCAGCCATGACTTGGCTGGTGCGATTCTGATTTGTCGGGTGGTAAAGCAGAGCCCCAATGTTGTGCACGAAGAGCGGGTACAACATTTCCGTGATCTTTTCCTTGTTGGCGAAATCCAACGCTCGCTCATACGGGATCCTAGAGGGGAGAGAGAATGTCTCAGCGGGTATTCTCAATGTTCGAATTGTGTCTCAAAGACACCGGGGGGTTTTCAACATACCAGACACCCTTGAGATGCATGGGTCCAATCTTGACAACGTGGCGCACTTTTTCGCTCTTGAGAATGCCATCTCGCCGACCGCGGGTCATACCAGCTACGTTCAAGAGCTTCGTGCCGTTGATCATGTGGTTATCTGCAAGAGGGTGTTAGTCGACTTATCCCACAACTCTTCTCTCTCTCTCTCAAGTGGGCAGCATCTAAACCAAATTCTTCTCCAGATCCGCCTGGAACAAGTGGTCTCCGTTTGTTCTCACCTTCGCGACGCGCAACACAGATCCCTCTCGCCTCGACTTGAAAGCACAAGCTTCCTTCATCCTCCCAGAGTGTGGCAGTGACACGAGGCTTCATTCCAGGCGGCGGGTGCTGTCCTGTCGTGTCGAAGCCAGTGTATTGACTGGGCATCGGTGTTTGTCCGCCCGAGACTCCTGGCAGAGGCAAAACGGTGGACGGAGCGCCGCCCATTTGGTTTGATACCGGCTGGGCGGCCGGCGGCGACGTTAGGCCATTGCCATAGTGATATTGGCCATAAGGGTTACTGGAGTAGTTTGGTCCAGGGTGCATCAATTGGCTTGGTTGGTGCTGAGGGTAATGCATGTTGCCTGATGTGACGGTCTGCGGGGGCGGAGCTTGTCCGCCTGACATGTGCTGCTGCTGCGAGTAGTACATATCCGATGCACCTTGGTTCATTGCGTCGTAACTGATAATCTTCGTTGCGGGCCCTGTGAAGGCGTGTATAGGCGTAGTTTTGTGTCTTGTAGCTGGAGAGGGGGACGGCATCCACTACTGCAATGCAGAGATCGATTAGCTGCGTTGAAGATCGGGTGCGTCGACGGGTTGGACGGGTGGACGGGGGGACGACGGGAAGAAGAGGGGGGGGGGGGGAAGGAGGCAGGGCAGATATCTGCGAAAATGTCACAAGAGATGCAATGCACGGCAGCCGGTCAGGGGGTGGGGGGGGGGATCAGAAAGGAGCATTTGAACATGAACAGCAGCGGCGAGGCTAATAAAAGGCTTTCGATACATCCAATACGGATTATGCGGTGGGAAATACTGAAGAAGCAAAACCGGGGTGGTCGGGAGCTGCGAGATGGCGCGCTTACCTGGGCTTGGCTTCCTCTACCGCTTGTCTCTGTTTCGGCTTCGCCCAGACTAGTCTTGAGGAGGTTGAAAGAGGAGAAGGGGGGGGAGAGGGAGAGGGAGAGGGGGAAAGCGGGAAAGCGGAAAAGGGGAAAAGAGAGGATGGACAATAGGAAGGAAGAAAAAAAAACCAAGTAAGGATTAGAGGAGGGGAAAAGAAGGAAAGAAGGAAATCAAGAGGTTGGAGGGGGGTTCTTTTTGAGAAGGGCCAGAGACCAAGACCAGGAGGAGTGTGGAAATAAGAGAGAGAAAAGGCCAAGCGAAAGCGAAAGACGGGACAGACAAACCGTAGGGGTTTTTTTGTTTTTTTTTTTTTTCGGGGAGCTGGACCTGGGGAAAAGTCGTCTCAAAGCTTCGTTGTCGGCGCCAGTGGGTAGTGGAAGCCCGCGTAGCGCAGAGAGCGAGTGAGACTGGGGAACGGGAAGCTTGTTCTCTCTCTCGCTCGTGTCTGGTGGTCTGGTGGTCTGGTGGTCGGTCTGGTGGTCGGTCTGGTGTGCTCACCTCACTGCTGTCCCTGTCCCGGGTTGCAAATTGCGGGTGGTGGATCAACGGCCGGCCTCTAGCAATTCCGTATTTTTACACTAAACCCCCTGCTTTTTAAAAGTCTATTTATTTATTTATTTGGTTTCTTTTTCTAGTAGGATCCATGCTTGTAGACAAGACATGCTAGCTAAGCTAAGCTTAGTCGTATATATATATGTATACACATATTACATAACTTTGTAAGATATATAATCACTGGTGTTACATTATATCACATAGATTACCCTTGAAATAAAGCTGTTAATATAGTGCATAAGCTATCACTCTGTCAAGGGGGAAAAAAACCTATTTTAAATGGACAAGCCTTTAAAAAGTATAGGTTTCGGGTACAGCTGTCCTTGACTTAGAATTACGAGGACCCACTGTAGAAAGAGAGAGGAGACTTGAACATGGATGGGCATGGTCATGGAGGAGGCAGGTCAGGTCAGGCAAGCCAGGGCGGCAGGCCAGGTTCAATGCAAGCTAACATCGATTTAGACAAATCGACAGGGGCATGGCACAGCAAAGCGATGCACACAAGTTACATACGGGTAGAGAGGCCGGTTGAAGCTGTACAAGAAGAAGAAGAAGAAGATGAAGAAGAAGGGGGATAACGAGAAGTACTTGGGGGGTTCCGAAAGTGGGCCCTGTGCCCAGGTACCGCTCCACGGCGCTTGAGTAGAAAGAAGTAGAGGTACTTGGGGACTTTTTGAACCCCTGGTCGGCGGTGGTCGCCATCTGGGGCTGGGCCCCAGCAGTTGTTCGGTACGTAGTAATAAAGCTCTCGCGCTAGCCACATGATAGGTGCCCTTCGGACAGAGGGACTTCTTGTTGATAGTGCGACGGTACTTTGAAGTTGGCGACTTTATTCCTGCACATTATGTAGTAGTTTCAGGCGTTGTTTCAAGGTTTCAAGGTTTCGAGGCACCGCGACGCCACAACGCGTGCGGGAAAATAGGCCTTTGCCGCCAAACAAACCCCCATTGTTGCAACTTGCTACGCGGCACAAGGTTTCCAGCAGCAAGCTTCGAACAGGCTCTTCTTGCGGGGCGGGCGGTGGACCGACTTGTTCCCTGGACTCCTGGAGTGGACTGGCGCGGCTGGGAAATGTTGAGGAAGGATGTCCAGGTGCGGGAGGCGATGGGTCCAGGGCGTGGCTCTGGGACGGCGAACGGCGAACGGCGAACTGCTGCCACTGTACGGAGTAAAAGTGGCCTGCTGCTGCCACCAACATTCATTCATTCGTCCACACGCTGGCCCAGCGGAGAAAGATCTGGTTCTCTGCAGCTTCGCCGATGCAGATGCATGCATGCTCTTGTTCGCGCGCGACTCACGGCTCTCTGCTCTCTGCTCTCTGCTCTCTGTTGGGTCGCGGCTTGCCACGATTGCCTGGCCCGACGTGCACCACTTGCACTCAACCATGAAAGCTCCCCTGGTTGGAGCTTTGTTGTTGTTGTTGTTGTTGTTGTTGTTGTTGTCAGGCGGGCAAGGTGGCCTGCTGGCCTGCTGGGGGGTGGACTCCTGTCCCGTGTCTCTGCCTCGGCTGAGTGGTTCTTTTCAAGCAAGTCTCATCTCATCTCGATACCCTCGGTGGGGGGGGGGGGGCTGCTCTGCTTGTGTTGTCTGTCCGTCTGAGCCTTGCCTCGCCTTGCCTTGCCTTGCTCTCCACGCTGAGCACTGATCACTGAGCACTGAGCAGCATCTGCGGACGCCAGGCTGTTTGTTTCTCAGCCTCACAAAAGATGGCTGCCACAAAGTCATTCGTGATTTGAGACAAGGCTGAGCAAAATTCATCGCTATCGCCATGGACATGTCTGCTCCGCTCCGTAAACGAGGCCGTAAACGGAGAAGCGACGGCTACCCCTTCACACTCCGTCGGTATCGTGAGCTCCATAATATTAATCATCAAGTTTTTGACCGACTTCTCATAGTCGTCACCCGTGCCCTGGGTCCGTCTTCATCCCGTCCTACCCTGTCCTGCCCTGCCCTGCCCAGCCCTGCCCAGCCTCGGTGGGTTTTCCGCACCGGGGAAGGCGAGGGAGCACGGAGGAGTGACCTCCGGGATCTGAGCCCGCTCCAAGACGCGGGTGTCTAAAAAAAAAAAAACCACGTGGGTCTCGGAGCAGAAATCTGGTCATGGTGGTGCTCACGATTTTTTTTTCTTTTTTTTTTTCAGACATTCGGGTAGTAGACCTACATCAACTCCCTGTGACCGAATAGCTGGGTACGGCGGTGTGCTTTATATATTTTATATTCTACACGCTCTCGCTCCAAACGCATATGCAGAGCCGCCGAAGTTCTGATGGCGTCTGCCTGCTCCGTCAATCGGTGGGCGACATGAATGAATTTAAGTGAGTGTCAGCATCCGACATGTTGGAAATCCAGAGGAGCTCCGTGATAGACACAGACAGATAATAGACGGATGGATTGATTGTACGGATTAGACAGGAGGAGACCAACTACCGAGGGTGGCGTGGCCAGCGCCAGCGGGGCTGGAACTCAGCCCAGCCCGTTTGTCCGTGTACTTCTGTCTCGCCGTCAACAATCGCCTCGGAAGCTGTTGTCGGCGCCTCCGCGCTCGCCGCACCGCCTCAGTAGTGACCGTTTGCCCGCTTGCCCGTTTGCCTCGTCTTGTGGCCTCTAGCCTCGTTTAGTTCCAAAAGTGCCATTTTGGACGGACCGACGAGGTTGGTTATTGCCCATTATTGCCCATGTGGGTTGTGGAGTCGTGGACCCCCATGGCCGTAGCCGGCCGTTCGGTGCAAGTCCTCGACGGGTTTAGCTGCGCACTTTTTTTCTCTCATGTACTCCGTATCCATCCATCCCTCCAATTCTCCATGAACATGGAGCTGGGAATGGGAGCAGGTGAGCTGAGAGCGTCAAGAAGGAGGAGGAGGAGGAGGAGGGGGAGGGAGAGGGGGAACAGGCACGCAACAACCCACACGAACCTTCCTGCATCGCGCTTCCTTTGCCTTTGGGATCATGTTGCTGCTCATCCTTTTTCGTCCTACTCCGTACGGATTAGATCTCGCCCAAAAAGTCCCTCTTCCGCATGGCGCGTTGTTCGCGACCGGCAGCCGTCGTGGGGTGGATCGGGCACATATAGCGTGGCACTAGGCAGGATTCTGATGGATGACGGGCGGCACGCGTCTGGCTCCAGTCCAAGACTGGCCGTTATGGACCTGCTTTGCTTCGCTTCAGTTAGTATTATCGACTTGGACCTTGGTAGGTCGCGCACTCCGTACTAGTTCTGGCCCTTTGCCTGCATGTAGTAATGGAACGCGGGCTTCTACTATCTGCACTAATCAAGCTCCGACACATTGGCTTCTATTTTTGCTTTGTTTCATTGTTTCCAGTCTCATCGCAACGCCGCCACTCGTTCGGAGTCTTATCGTATGCATGAAGTCATTGAATGCTCGCGAGTCGTCCAAACTGGCCGATATTGTCGTCGTCGCAGCCCTGTCGCCCCCACCTGACTGGCTCTGCTGGGTCTCGCCTCGCCGTGCCCTGCTTAGATGTTAGCCGTGCATATGCACATATATGCTTTTTCTCTTGCATTTGCATTGCTCTTGCGTTGCGTTGCTTTGCTCGTGCTCGTGCTCGTGCTTGTGCTTGTGCTTGTGCTTGTGCTTCCGCTTCTGCTGCATGGCCCCCAGACACGTTTGCTTCACAGTGAGACACCAAAGCGTGGGCTTCTGCCGGCGATTCCAGTGAGAATTGGTGCCTTGATTATCTCTACATCTTACCAAAGAAGGTCCTGCGGCTCGGGCCATTCCTGATACATGTGAGGGAGACATTTTCTCAAATTTTCACACGGCTGGCCCTACCTGACTGGGCTGGCTTAGTCCGTGTAAGCTGCCATTTTCGCATAACAGATCAGGAAATCGCAGAACACCACTGGTGGCCAGCCGACCAAGGGTTCCCAGTAGCCGAAGTCAATCCCTTTGATAAGCCTCGATGATGATCCGCAGTTCACGATTACATATGTATGTACCAACAGGTCCACCGTACTCCTGACTTTGCACGGTCGTCACGGTGACAATACGGTCGGAAGAAAATCGCCCATTGCACGATTTACTCCTCCTGGGCTAATATGAGCAGGGTGCACCGTTGTTCCAGCAGCCAAGGTGGAAGCGCAGCTTGAGTCTGGCGGCTTCGTCAAGGGCCCCTTGGCCCCTAGCACTGAGCATCCAGATTCCTAGAAATGGTAATGCGCGAAGATGCCGGTACCAGAACTTGGGGGCTTGTCAACGAGCAGGGGCCTACAACAAAGCCGGCCGACACCTACATAAGGTGGGTGGATATGTGGCTAGCCGGCTGGCGATGTCAGAGTCTGCGATTGTGCATATCGCGGCTCCATGAAGGGAGTTCAAGACGGACCTATGTCAAGTCAGGTTGGAAGAACAACCCGGCAACCGCCCTGCATTAGAAGATGAAAACTGAGCTGCTGATGAAAATGTCCAGGGCGGGGGTTTTCCTTTCCACTCTTATTCACCGAATGATCAAATCGCTTGTTGGCGTGGCTTGGTGGTGACTTTTGTGCTCGTCTGCCAACGTCGCATTAGTAATCCGTATATTAGCCGCTTCCTTTCGACCCGCATGGTGCGATGCTTGTTGACACGCCCAAAAGATGGCATACGCAGACCGCCACGGGAGGCTCTATGTATAGAATTAGCGACTAGGCAACATGTTCGACCTCTTCTGGGTGAGTTTCATCGTATCACGGTCTGTTGCTATGGGGAACCATTTAAATTAGGACATTGGCTTCAGCACAATCCATTGTCAACCCCCATCCTCGTTTCCAACAGATATTCAAGGCTCGTCCACTTAGTATGGCGGCGTCTGATCGATGCGCGTGTCTGCGATTCACACGCAACGCGATTCGGAGAAACGTCGAAAAGCTGCATATTGCCGCCTGAAGCTTTGCCGCCAAGCCGCTGCTAATTGTTCGGCTAATACTCCGTACTCCATATTGACTTCTTCCGCGCGGGCTGCAGTCGGTGGCCTTCGATACAACTGGTAATCCGTATACAGAGTAAAATAGCTTGACCAACCATGCTTACTTTGCGACATGGTGCCATCATCTTCTGCCCCTGCCTCGTTACAACGTCCGTATGTGTCTTGCTGTTCACCACGGTTTATATTCCCCATCGAGATGTCCCGTTTTAGGAAGACGACATTTGTTGAGAGTCGTTTGTGGCGGACGCCGATTCAGGCGCGGACTCATCATGGCTGAGACAGCACGACCGGGGATCCTCGGGTCTAGTCATCCTTTCACACCGCTGTTCTGCTCCGAGGTTCTCGAGAAGGCCTGCAAGAATCAGTCATCGTTCTTGCATACATGTACTTTGTTTTTGAAAGTCTTGCCATATCGAAGAGTTCATGCTGCCGGCATCCGTAGAATTTGCGCCTAAATGCATGTGTGGGAGCAATTGCCGAGCAGAGAAGAGAGCCAAGAGTGGATTCGATTCGCGCCCCAACCAAGCCAAAGAGGAAATCCATCTCGCCGTGGCTCCTTCCTCACAAAACTGCCATTCTTAATCCGTACTCCGTAATATTAATACTCAACAACCACCAACTCGCGGCACCTGCCAACACTGCACTGCTGCACTGCACTGCACTTCACGTGTCATGTTTTGGACATGATATTTGGACTGGACCGTTCCGATCCGGCCGGTATGGCCCTGAGGCAACAGAGTAATCCTTATTACAAGACTGCGGGTTTTTGTTCAATCCCTCCCTGGTCGCATTTCACAGCACCTCGCCAATCAGCTTTGTCACCAGATCGAAAGGGTCCTGCGACTTGGAGCCACCAGTTTCTGTGCTCGATTGTACCAGACCCACAAGCCAACGCGTTTCATTGACGAACACAAGGCCAGCCACACACGGCCAATGCACCAAGCAGGCCAAGCAGGCCAAGCAGGCTCTCAGAAACAGACACGATACTCTTGGTGCATTGTCTCACACAAATGCCCTTCCTTTTCAAAGGCGTACATATTGTACGGACTACGTACAGCCAATTAGGGAGAAACAACATGCACGATTTCCAAGGCGCCGAGGTGTGCATCGATTTCTTCGAGGAATCGAAGGATCCTGTATGTATTACTCCGCACTCCGCATGCACAATTTTTTTTCTCAAGCATGATCTTCGCAACCATGAGAAGACGCTGCTGACGTGGCCCATGAATTGATCCCTAGTCGATAGGTCCCTTTTTACTTCGCAAAGAAGGTAATTTGAACACTAAACAGTAGTAACAATACCCGTCGACCTGATCTCTCGGCAGACATGCTCATTGACCAAGTACGGAATACGGAGTACTCCGTATGTACGGATTAGCACCTCAGCAATCCATCAGCTCGCCAGCCGAGTCCCTGCAGGTTATTGCACATGCCTGCCCACCCCCCGACCGGGAAGAAGGGAAGGGGCGATATTGGCGTTGAGCACTTGCATGACATATGTACTCGGTACAGAGCGGCTATGTATGTAGACCCAAGACATGGCCAATCACGATGCTAGGGTCGACAGCCACGACGAACAAGAACAAGGACCCTTGTTCAGCCGTTTCAAAAGGCAGCCAGTGGGAATTGTCAAGTATAGTTACATGTACAAAGCCCACCATGCCATGTCCATGTGCTTGCTGCTCATGCCCGCTGCAGCAATCATCAGATCCTCAGATTTGGCCCCTCCAGGATCCTCCAGGCCGTCTCCACTTACAACCTCACCGATGCCTCGCGAGTACGGAGTACGGAGTACGGATTATACATAAGCGATGCTGGACTCGGTGGAGAAGGGGTGGTCTGGTTTGGCTGTTCGTACATTAGCCTTCCCGTCCTTTTTTGATGCCGGATGCGAGGTGATACTTCCGTCCGCTTTTCGCAAGCACGCCAGGTTTCCGTATCTCCCCTCCCACCACGCATATTCGCCTTGTATGAGCCGAATGTCCTTATTCGGACCCCGCAAGGACGACAATTTCTGCCATGTGCAATCACCTGATTCGGAAGTGAAATGGCCAAGGTGCTACGAAAATGGGAAGATGTGAGTGCGAACCCCCCCCCCCCCACAGTATTTATGATTCGGGGTGCGCGAGAGAGCCGGCATCACGATCTCCCGTCACTGTGCGAGCCGGCAACAATTTCTGTATGTAATTTCTGTGCGGGGGAGGAGGACTGGAATGGAATGGCCTCTTTGGCTGTCCAGGCTTGAACAACTCATCGGCCCCCGAGCGAGCGACCTCCAGAGCCGGGGAGCCCTGCTTATCTGTTCCGTGGCCCCTAGCACTTTTGTTGGCGAGTATCAACGGCCCTTGCAACTTGTTACGGAGTAGTTGGATTACATACGGATCCGTAGATCAATCGCCGACAATTGCCAACCCAATGAACGCTCACCACGTCTCTGCCACACCATCATCATGTTAACCCCACGCCGCGGCCAGAATCCACCCAGGGATCCAGAGTAGCCCATGGGATAATATGGAGCCATGGGGTACATGTAACGATACTTTCGGATCACGGAGCGTGGATTCTGGATTCTGGATTCTGGATCAATGGCTTGGAGGAGCGAGTTTTCCACCCATTTTGATAATAATAATATTATCATCATGTGCGCTCCTCATTCGTGGGAGCCAACCCGACCAGCGAAGGCTCTTGGCAGCGACAGGACAAGTTTCACCGATGACACTCGTCAACACATGATATAGCTCAATGATTTGTGTCAACCCATCCATCATCATTGGAGCTGTTGGAAGCACGGAAGAAGGAGAGGCGGATGTGCGCCTCTTGATCAGTCGGAAGCAGAAGATGTACTCCGTAATGTACATACATGTATGCGTGGAAGACGGACCGCCGCACATGGAAGGCCGAGATTGTTCCTTTCCGCCACTCACTCATTCGAACGGGCGCGGGGGCGCGGGGGCGCGGGGGCGAGCAATCGTCCGCCATCCATCGACATGTGCGGATTTTCACGGAGCGGCACCAGAGCCGTGGACCCGTCGCTTGGTGGTTGCGGCAAAAAC
>JFGW01000144.1:0-76570 GCA_000729825.1 Epichloe sp. AL9924 | reverse complement strand
CCTTATAGCTCTTATATAATTATCTTTAATTAACTCTTTTATTACTTATTTACGCTTCTCTTACTTTATATCTAAATCTAATACTTTACTTATATAATTAATATTATAGTTATTACCTTATTTCTTAGTTTTAACTATCTTTTAAATAACCTTAGCTACTTAATTAATGTTTTTATTACACCCCTTTGCTAATTATAATAGTATATTTACCTTATCTTATCTTATTCTTAGTTTATCTAAGTGCTACTACTACTATAATTATATAATTTATTATATAAGGTATAAATATTTTTATAGCTAATTATATTATTTTACTTAACTTAAGTAGCGTTTAAAAAATTTACCTTTTTATAATAGGTTATTATTCCTAGTTTTACTAAAAGCTTATTAATTTACTAGATATATTTAGCTCTTTCCCTATTAGTTATAGATTATTACTATACTAAGTTAGTAACTATTAGCTCCCCTAATATCTAATTTTATTCTATTATAGCTAGGATCTAAATACATAGATATATTACCTTTATTTACTTATAAAATATTTAGTTATATATATATACCTTATTATTAAAGAGAATAAGATCTAGTATAGCTTCTTAATTTAATATAGATTTATATAATATCTATAAAACTTATATTTAACTTCTAGTATAATAGTTTTATTTTCTACTTAGTATTTCTTATAGTTATTATAATTCTATATTTCTTATAGCTAATTTAGTTCTATATACTATAGTTTTTAGAACTCTCTTTTATTTGTACTATTATCTTTAGAATTAAGTACTATAAAGTAAAAATAGGGCTAAAAATAAATTTAACTACACTCTTACTAGATTTAATTATACTAAGCTTATAGTAGTTTTAAGGGTAATATAAGGTTTAAGTAAAAGGGCTCTCTTTTAGTTAGTATAAAAGAGTAATATATATAAAAGGGTCTAATAGCTTTAATCTAACCTATTAAATCTAATAGCTTATTATTACCTTTTTTCCTTTACTATTACTATTTTATAGGTAAATTAAGGCCTTTCTTTATATATTCTTTTTACTAATTAATTAGGTTTCTCTTAAGATATTCTTTTACTATCTTAGCTATATTAACTTATATTTTGCTTTTACTTATCTATTAGTTATCTTTAGCTATAAATCCCTTTTATTAGGTAAGAAATTTTACTCTTATAGTCTTATTTTATTTAAAAATCTTAATATAATAACTATAGATTTATTTAATTTCCTAGTAATTTACTTCCTCTAGATTATTAAATATAATTAGTAGTAAAGCTAGTTCTTCCTTACTAAATAAATCCCTTTCTTACACTAGCTTTTATATTTATATAGCTAATACTACTAGATAGACTTATAAATCTAGGGGGAAATCTAATTAATATACTAATAGATTTACCTTTTCTAGTACCTTATATAGCCTTACCTTTTATAGTAACTATTTTTTCTTAGGCTTCCTAGGTAACTTATATTCCTTATATAATTATAAATAAACTATATCTCTTATATTAATATTAACTAGTTTATAGTGGTTATTATACTAAATCTTAGTAAGGGTAACTACTATTATAATAGCTAATTAAGCCTTATACTAGTATAGCTTTTATAATACTACTATATTATTTACACTAGCTTTAGTGTTAATTATATTATTTAGAGAGAGAAGGTTAATAATACTTAAAGGATAAAATCTATATAATAGCTTATTAGAAGCCTATCCTATACTTATTACTATAGTGTTATTTAGTTAATATTATAGTGCTAGGAGTAGTAATATCTACACTATATCTAGGTCTATTACTATATAATATTATATTATAATTAATGTGTATTTATTAAGTGCAACGTTCCGCACCAGCCTAAAGGTCCGGAATCACGTCTAAAAAACAAATTATATTAATATTTAAAATCCTTGCCCTTACTTCTCCTCTACTATAATACTATAGCGTAACAAAGCTAGTGGTAGGAGCGTGAATAAAACGCTAATAGTAATTAATATAGGATTAGGGGGGTTAGCTTAGAGTAGCTACTACCTAAATATAAGAATAGGATAGTTTAATATCTAGAGAGGCAAAGATAACCTAATAGTAAACTAGAAATAATTTAAATATCCTAAAGATATAAAATACTATAATAAAATTACTAGCCTTATCCTAAGTAATAAAGTTACCTAAGTATAGCGTATTATAATAGCTATAGCCTACTAGGTAGCAAACCATGCCTAAGCTAAAGTAAGAATAATAAACACTAATAATAGTAATATCTATATAACTAAAGAAGCCTTAAAAATAGCCCTTAAGGAGGCTATTAAAGAAAAAGCTAAAGATAATAACTCCCTAACCTAGGTAAGTATTATAGCTAGCCTAGCACTAAAATAACTAAATACTAACCCCCCCTCTCTCTAAATCCCTAGAAGGTAATATAAAGAAGTACTTATAAAAGGAAAAACTATATAGGAATTACTCTAGTCTAGGGGCGCGAAAGATATAGTTATAGCTATAAATAAGGCTACTAGGTAAGCCTTAGTAATTATAGCTAGAAGACTTCTTAGTAAAAATATAATTATTACCTTTAAAGGAAACACTATATAATATAGAGATAACTAGAAATAGATTACTAAAGCATTTAGCCTAAAAGTAGCTATTTACTACTATATACTTAGTGTTATTATTAAGGGATTCCTAATAAAGTATGCTTTTACTAAAAACCTAGTAACTAAGATTAGAAAAGTAAATAAAGTAAATATAATTAAGGTAACTATAAGGCACCCCTAGGGTAAAGGTACCTAGTAAATTACCTTAATCCTTAGACTAGCTAAAGTTAAAGATACTAATAAGATATATTAAGATAGAATAGTCTTTAAAGTAAAGCTATTTTAAACTAAACTATATAATAAGACCTTATAACCTAAATAGTGCTATAACTACTTCTAAATAGGATATATAGTAAAGTTCTATAAGGTAGCTCTAAGGTATAGTAAGTATAGCGCTAGCTAATATAAAGATAAAGAGGTATCCTACCCTATAATAAATAAATAACTAAAGAAAAACTATATTCTTTACTTTAGCCTATACCTAGCCTAGTCTAGAGACTACCCTATACTAAAAGAAAAGTAAAATATAGTAAAGGTAAGATACTTAGAATAACTATTTTAGTTTACCTCTAGCTCCCTAAATAGAAGCTTAACTTTAGCCTAGAAGGGATTTAGTATAGCCTTAGAACCTATAATTATAGTAGGAAGAAAAAGAGACTACCTTATAAATATAGAGTAAAGCGCTAAATAGCCTAGGGCTAGTAGTATTAGATAATATATAAAATAACTTAAAGCTAGAATAAAGCTAGCATAAGATAGTAAAAACCTACCACTACCCCCTTAATTAATATAGTAATATTATAAGTTCTCTTCTAGAATATAAATAAGAAGGATAGCCTAGTATATATTATGCTCTATTACTAAACTAATATAAATGTAATTATAATCTAAGAGTAGGAATATATAAAGCATCCGTGGCCCCTAGCACTAGGCCTTACCTAGTTTTAGCTTACACACTATAATAGATATAATACTATATATATAAATAAGAAGTATAGAATAAGGTTATAGTTAGCCTTAGGGGGAACTAATTAGTTACTTATAGAGATATAAGGGGTTAATATTTACTCTCTTTACTTAGCAGGATATAGTAATAACTAAAACACCCCTATATAAGATATTAATATAAAAGAGCCTTATAGCTAAAGTGTATTTATAGGGGACTTTAACTAAAAGCACCCCCTTTAGGATAGACTAAATAGGATAACTAATAGAGCAGAGAAATAACTAGACTTTATAAGCTAGTAAAGGCTTAGATTAGTAATGCCCTAAGGAGAACTTACTAGATAATATAAAGATAATAGGGATAGTACTATTAACCTAGCGTAGGTAACCCTAGATATCTAAGTATACTATAATAGCATAGAAGACCTTACTAGATCTAACTATATCCTATAGCTAATTAGTATCTTTACTAACTCATAAGATAATACCCTAAGGGCCCTTAGGCACACATAAAATATAATAAATAAACTATATATAAAGGTAAAGGTAGTAGTATAGTTCTAACCTAAGAACACACTAGACCCTTATAATAAGGAAGGGATTAATATATACACTATATAGCTTATTATAAACCTATAATAAATAGTAGATAAGGTAGCCTTATAGAGACCCTAGGGACTCCCTAGCCTAAAAGCATAGTAATTAAGAATAGTAAAGGAGGTAGTTACTAAAGCTAAATAGGCTAAGAGGTAATAAAGAAGATATAGGATAGATATAAACTAGTAGGCCTATGCTAAGGTAAATAAGGACTAGGAATAAGTTATTTAGGAGGAAAAAAGAAATATATAGAGAGAAGCCCTATAAAAAGCTAATATATAGGAAAAGGATAGAGAAGTATAAAGACTAAAGAGGTAAGCCTAGCTTTAAAGCTAGCCCCCCTAGAGCTCCCTAGACTACTAGAGTTAAAAAGGACTAAAAATAACCTAAACCTAGCTACTATATATAATAATAAGGCTAATATACTAGTATAAAGATTCTTCCCTAAGCCTATAGTAAACCTCTCCTATATCCTAGACCTTTCCTTCCTAGAACTAGATAATACACTATTTCTAGATAAAGAATAATTTAGAGTATAGGAGATCTTAGATATCCTATTAAATATAACTAGCTAGAAGGCCCTAGGTAATAATAAACTCCTAGTAAGCCTAATTAAAGCCTGTAATAAGCTAGTAAAGTTAGCTATAACCTAACTCCTAAACGCTATCCTTAAAGTAAGGTACTTCCTAGCCTAGTTCTAGACTATAAGGGTAGTTATAATTAGAAAACTAGGTAAAATAATAAAAGAAATAAGGAGGGCTAATATATAGAGACTTATCTCTTTACTAAATATTATAGGTAAGATTATAAAAGTAGTAATTATAAGGTAACTTATAGCCTATACTAAGGCAAAAGGACTTCTTCTAGAACTATAAATAGGTAATAGGATAAATAGGTTAATAAAGACTATAATTAGGGTCTTAGTAAAATATATAAGAGAGGCCTAGAGTAAAGGTAGTATTACCTCGCTAGCCTAGATAGATATTTTATTAGTGTTTAATAGAGTTAGCTACCTATATTTAATTACCCTTCTAATCTAAATAGGAATCCCACAATAGCTAATAGCTATAATATAGCTTTCTTACAGATAGAATAAGCTAGCTTAGCTTTAATAGTGGACTCTTAAGACCCTTTATAATTAAGGCTAGCACTTTATAAGGTTTACCTCTCTTACTAATCCTTTTTCTCCTTTACTTAGTAGAACTTTATATATATCTCTAAGCTATTCTAGGTATAGTAGCTATTAGATTTACTAATAATATAAATATAGTAGTATTTAGAAAGAATATAGTATAGACTTAGAGAAGACTTAAGGTAGCGTAGAAAATCTATAAGAAATAGGTAAAGAAAGTAAGTATAAAGTTTAATCTAGTAAAAACTAAACTTATACACTTTAGTAAGGCCTATAGGCCTCCCTAGGCTAGGGTCTAACTTAAAATAAAGGAGATAGTATCTATAGAATTATATAGATTCCTTAGAGTATAAGTTAATAAAAAACTTAATTAAAGTGCCTATAAGAATATCCTTAAGGGTAAGTTTACTTAGTAGTAGCTTATACTCTTTATACTAGTGGTATTAGCCTAGGGCTATAGATTTAGGGATACCTAGCTCCTATATATATAAGTAGTCTAACCTATTCTTACCTATAGAGTAAGTACTTACTATACCCTAACTAAGAAGGGAGAAAACCTAAGAGAGATAGTTAGAAGCTTTATAGTAAACTAATTAACTTACCTTTAGACTATAGCTAGAGTATTTAAAGCTACCCCTATTCCTTAACTAGAGGTTAAGACTTATATCCCCCCCTTAGATCTTTACTTAAATAAGATAAAATAGAAGTTTAAAGAAAGGATTATTAATAGTAAAATTATAAGTAAGATAAGAGCTATAGCTAACTTAGTATAAATAGTATTATAGCGTAAAAGGAGACCTACCCCTATGGATAATAAACTAGATATATAATTATATAAAGAGTAAAAAAGACATTAGGAAAACTAGTATAATAATAGATAACTAAGATAGCATAGGCATAGGAGAGAACTAACTAAGAATTACCTACCTATATATAACCTAAAAGATATCTAGAAATTCTATATAGGACTACATAAATATATCTTTTCTATAATAGTATAATTATATATAGGGAAGATTAGCCTTAATAAGTTCCTTTTCTAAAGACATATCCCTAGGGTAGTTTTGCCCCTATATAGCTACAGCTATATAGTTAAAGACTAATATTATATAATAGTTAACTATAGTAATTATAACTATAGAGACCTATAATTACACTAGCCTATAGATATATAGGAAGCAAGGCTAGCCCTAAATAATCCCCAAAAGGTAAGATCTATAGCTAAATAGTTTCTAGGCATAAGATAGCTTTAATATTATATATTAGCATAAGACCTAGCCTTTAGCTAATATAGATAATAGGAGGATCTAGGCTGCTTCTAAAGCACTTATACTACCTAATAAATAGGCATAGAGAATAATATAGGAGAAGCACTAGATTAAGTAGTGTAGTAATAGAGGTAGGCTAAATATAAACCTAAAATATAAAATTATATTAAAAGAGAATACTATATATCTAAAACTATTATTAGATTAATTTTAACTAAAGAAAACTATAGGTATTATTTTTGCCCTAGCTTACCTTTACCTCTTAACTAAACTAGTTTCTAATTACTACCCTATTTCTCCTTAAGGACTAGGATAGCTTCCTTAATAATCTTAGCCTTACCCTTAGTAAGTAAGGTAGTAAGTAAGAGATAGTTTACCTTTATAGCTTATATATCTAACTACTAAAACTAATAAATAATCTTAGAATAATAATCTTTAGTAAATCTAGACTTAGACTAGTCTAGGCTTACTATAGTAGTACTTTACTTTTTCTTACTATAATTCTTAGTATAAAGCTTCTTAACCTAGTTAATATAGTTTACTAGGACCTAAATAAAAAGATATTAGCCCTAGACTAAAGCTACTACTACACTACTATAGAATTACTTATATTACCCCTAGTAACTATACTAGCCTAAGTCTTAACTAGCTAATAGTGCTTAGTTTACTAGATAGTAATATTTAGCTATAAGTAAATTAGCACTAGACTAGGCCTAGAGTAAGGGTAATTACTATTATTACCTTAGAATACTTACTATTCTAAACCTAGTAATTAAAATATATATTAGTAACTATACCTTTATATTTTAATTAGCCTTACTCCCAGACTAAAACTAACTTAACTTACTAGTAATATTATAGTACTAATACCTTAGGTAATTAACTAAGTAAGACTTATAAGAAATATATTAGATATTTTATAGCTTACCTAACTATCTTAGATTAGGCCTAGAATAGGTATAAAATAAGGGCAAAAGTAACTTACCTTTAAATTCTTTACCTTAGCTTACTCTAATTACTTTAGAGTTAAGGACTTCCTTAGATATTATTTTAAAGTTATAGTTTCCTAGGTAAATTAAAGCTAAAATAGCACTAATAATAAAATACTTATAGGACCTAGTGCTATCTTACTAGAATTATTTATTTTTTATACTAAATATTAGTATTTAAACTAATACTAGACTAGAAAAGCCTTAAATAGCTCTAAGAAAGAGAAGGAAGGAAAAGAACCTATAGGAAGTTTAATAAAGAAAAAGAAAAGAAATTAAAACCCTATAAGAGAAAAAGCTCTCTCTTATACTTATAAGGGGGGGGGGGGTTAATTTAAAATATTACTTAAAAAATAAAGTATAAGATATTTAATTAAATAAATAGCGCATAAATAAACTAGGTATAGTGCTAACTAGGCACTAAACCTAAACCACCTACCCCCTATTATATATAAATAAAACTAGGTGCTTAGACTTTATAAGATACTTAGACTATTTTAGGGTTAAAGTTAGCTAAAAAGTAAGGCCTTAGAGAAGTTAGTATAAAAGTAAATAAGAAGTAAATTACTATTATAAATTAGAATTTACTATACTATAGGATAAAGTAAAAAGATATAAAATAGGCATAGAGTAAGACTAGATTAGTATTAATAAGAGCTAGAAACACTTATTATTATATACGTTTTATTTTTCCTTTTCTATTTTCTATAGGATAAGGCTAGTATAAGCTAGCGCTAAATACCTATAACTAGTTATATCTAATGTAGCGTAGGCTTATAAGAGGGCTAGCGCTAACCTAAACACAGACATAAGGGGGTTTTTCTTCCTAATTTAGGGTTTTCTCTCTTAACGAAGCAGCAGGAGTACTAGGACTAGCTACATAACTTAGCTATCTAGCGTAAATAATATATATATGATATAATTATTACTATCTAATTTTTCCTCTTTACCATTCTATTTATTTAAGGGTAATATACTATGCCTATAAGAAGTCTAACTCCTACACGCCTAAATATCTCCTTCTATATATTAGATATGAATTTAGGATCTCTATTACTAATAATTTACCTTAGTAATCCCTAGTTTATAATATATAGGGTATAAAGGAGTAATTCTACCTAGATTTCCACTAGATATATAGTATATCCTAGTATTAGAAGGGTTTTTTTACTAAAAAGGTAATTTACTAGATATAATAAGTTATATATTATATATCCTTCTATTTACTATATTATATTAGTAAATAATACCTCTAGTATATCTATAATAACATTAAGTAAAATTATAAAAAAAGGTGTTAGTTTTAACTATAAGGGTTATAATTCTCCTAGTGGTTTAGAATAGTTAATTATATTCTTCTAATATACTATATAATAGGCTATATAGTCTTAAATCTATTAGCTTATATATAGAAAATAAACTAATTAAAGCTTTACTACTATCCTAGTGATTCTAAAATATTAATATTTATTATAAACTAATTATAGTATAGATTTAACCCCTATTATTAGAATATAAAGACAGAAAAACCTATCTTTATTATAGTAGTATAATAGACTATCTTTATATAAATCCTATTTATATAAAGGAATTTTTAGTCTAATTCTAGCGTTTTTTACTGCTTGCCTTTCTTAGTATACTCTTATAGCTATAATAATCTAGCTAAATTTTTAATTAGACTAATACCCCTAGATAATCCTAGCCTTAAGGTTATTATCTATAATTATAGTAGTAATATATTCCTTTATAATAAAATATGTGCTTATATCTAATTTATTATAGTGGCTATTTTACGCTACCTCCCTATATATTACCTTTACTAGTAATCTTAACAGCATATCGAGTATAACGTTTAGCACTCCTAGTATATATATTACCTTTAGATTAAATTATAATAGATAATTTATAACTTTAGCTAGTTTTAGATTAGCTTTATCTAAATCTATTATAAATAATAATATATACTTAATAATCCCCTTTACTAGGGAATAATTACTTAAAACATTAACTATAATACTATTAGATTAGACTATCTTTCTTAGCTTTCTAATGCTTTATTTAATTATAGCTACTTTTGCCTTAGTTAAGCTATAGCGTTTCTTAATGCTTAATATTACCCTTAAAAGGAATAGAATTAGCTATATCTAGTTATTCTTAATATCTTTTCTAGGAATACTTTAGCTATTCTATTTCTCTTATAATTAGAAAGTATATAGTTTAAATCCTTCCTTATAGGTATTAATTTTAAGGAAAAGTAGCTTACTTAAATTATAGTGCTATAAGGTCTATTTCTTACTTAGAAATAATTTAATATCTTTAAAAGCCTTTTTCTCCTTCTTTATTAGTAGAAATATCTTTTACTATATCTTTCTTTTTTATATTAGTTTTAAGATCCTAGTGAATTTTTTATCCTTCTTATAGAATTCCTTTAATAACACTATCTTTTATACCTATAATAGTTAGATCTATATATTAAACCATAGGATTTTATTATAAAGAAATCTAGCTATTTTAATAAAAGTCTTAAGACTTAATAAGTTAGTTAGGAAAATTATTTTTTAAAACGCTTTTAGCCTATTATTTATATTAATAATTCTATTACTATTAATAATAAAACTAAGTAATTAAATAGTAAGGTAACTAATAAAAGACTTCTTAGCTATAATTATTATCCTATTTTCTTTAAGGATCTTAAGTATAATATTAAGATACTTTAAATATTCCTTAATACTATCTAAAAATATAATAATATTATTAATATAAACATAAATAAAGTACTTATACTTCTAAAAGAGTTAATCTATAAATTATTAAGTAAAAGCAAGGGAATTTTTAAAACCTATTAGTGCTATATTTAATGCTTTAAGACCCTAATTTAATATAACTACTATATAAGCTTAGTAGTCTTTTCTAATTAGTAGTAAGTAGAAAAATCCTATTTTATTAAAGAGAGAAAAAACCTTCTTACTATAAGTATTATTTATAATATTACTTTAGTCTAGTAAGGGGTAAATATCTAGTATAGCTATATTATTAAGTAGTCTTATATTAACTATAACTTTTCCTTTTCTTTCCTAGCTAGTTTCTTACTAAACTATAAACACTAGATATGCTATAGCCACTAGCTTATCTAGATATAATATCTTCCCTTTAAGGTAAAGTTTATTATAGACTTTATTAAGTTTACTTATATCCTATTCTCCTAGCCTATATAGCTAGATTAGTCTTATTTAATATTACTATTTATTAACTAAGTTAATTTGTATTTTTCAATCTTTAGGTATAGGGATAATATCTTTATTATAATAAATATTATATTTATCTATAAGCTAAATAAATTTGCTTATAGTATTATAATTAATATTAGTAATTTATACTTTAAATTTGTTTATAATATATAGAATTTCTTCTAGATATAAAATCCTATATAATAGTACTCCTATATTAACTTTCTTTAGGTTAAGCTTATTCTTCTCCTTATTAGATTTATTACTATCCTTATTTATATCTCTTATTTTCTCTATAATATCCTTGCTAAAATAAGTATAATATACTAAAGGATTATTAATTATATAGTTAGTATTAACTTTACTAGCTACTATTAGTTATATAACTTTCTTATACTTATAAATAATAATAGTTTTATTAGTTAAATTATATATAATTATTTAACCTAGGCTAGATCTATTAAATAAAGCATTAGGGAAATATTCTAAATATAACTATATATAGTATATACTTATTTCCTAATTCCCCTATACTATCTTCTAAGTAACTAGTATATATATAGTTCCTTTTAGTAAAATTAACACGATTTATACTATAACTACCCTTTAATAGAGTACTTTATTAGCTAGCTAAAAAATCTCTACTAGTACTATTATACTATAGACTAATCTAAAAACCACTTTAGGGTTTATAAAATTAATCTTTACTTTATATTTATAAAGGAAATTTATTTTAAGTAATAACTTTAGTTCTAGGTTTAGTATTATATTTACTATAACTATAAAATAACTAGTAATTTAAGTTCTATATACTATTCCTAGAATATAAAAATTAAAAGTAGCTAATTCTATAATATAAAAGGTAGACTTAACTCTAGATATAGGCTTAGGCTCTTATATTCCCTATTTTATATTTAACCTATTTTATTCTAGCTATACCTTATTTACTAAAATTAATAATATTCCTAAATTACGGTAGATTTAATAACTCTTACCTTTATTATTAAATTTAAGAGGGATTTTTAAGTATATATTTACTTATTTTCTATTATACTTAACTTCCTATAGTCTTATTATAGGTTTAATTACTTGCCCTAGAATAAGTTATCTTAATCTAATTAGATTTACTATTATAGTAGTCTAATTTACTTCCTTTATAGTATTTTCTATAAAATAAGTCTTAATAAAATTAGACTCCTATCCTAGGGTCTCCTTACTATTTTTATTTATAACCTTAGGGTTGGACCTAGAGGGGGGAAGAGCTCTCTTTTATACTTATTAAAGGGGGGGGGGATACATTAAATAACTTACTTAAAAAATAAGCATAATAGGACTAATAAATCTAATAGCATAAGACTAGCTTAGGCATAGGACTATTCTAGCCCTAGGCTAAAACCGCCCTCCCCCTAAAATAACTAAATAAAAACAGGTACTTATACTTTACTAGATAAATAAGGTAAGACTAGGCTAGAACTAGCTAAAAAGTAAGGCTATAGAAGAGTTAGTATAAAAAGTAAATAAGAAGTGAATTAATACTATAGACTTAGAACTATACTACTACCCTAAGTAAAAGTAAAGAGACTTAGGATAAGCTTACTATTATACTAGAATAGGACTAGGAGGAACCTAGGAACACTTATTTTATATATTTTTCCTTTTCTTTTTCTTTATATTAGAATAAGGCTAGCGTAAGCTAGTAATAAATACTTATAATAGGCTATATACTAAGCGGCGAAGACTTATTACAGGGCTAGCGCTAGACTAAACATAGATATAAGGGGGTTTTTTATCCTAGTTTAGGGTTTTCCCTTTTAACTTAGTAGTAGGAGTACTAGTAATAGCGATTTATAGAGCTAACGAGAGTAAATAATATATATAGCTATTTATTTTATTATAATTATGTTAATAATGTTCTTTTATTCGTTTCCTTCTATTTTTCAATTGATTCCCTAGAATAGAATTAGATAGTAATATATCTTTAAAATAAACCTCTTAAGCCCTTTTCTATAAAAGTAAGATACCTTAAATACCTTCTTAATTATTCCTGAAGAGACTATTAGAGAATATACTACTAAGAAGACTATAACTATACTCTCTAGTACTTATAATAAAGTAAAAAGAACTTACCTAGCTAAATCTAAAGACTACTATATAGTATAAACTAAGTAATTAAATTACTAGGTTTATTTATACTAGTAAGTACTAATATTAGAGAGATAAGGACCTTTAAGAGAACTTTAAAGAAGACTTTAAGGGATAGTTAAAGGAGATACTTAGGAGAGCTTATAATAACCTTATAAGGGAACTATAAAGCTCTTTATAAGATAATAGTGTTTATATTACTTAAGTCTTAGAATTCTAATTACTTGTTACGATATAAAATGTATGATAAAATGAGTGTGTGAAGGTTGTTGTTTTGATTCAACTAGCTAGAGGTCAGAGCTATCGTCTAATATAGGGGTTCTAGGTCACGTGCTAGCCACATCCGAGGTCTCGTGGCATTGACAGGCCACATCCTAAGATAACAGCCTAATTGTCAATTCTAGCACGTAACATTACTACTATATTAGAATAAGTGCTTTAAGAAAAAGTAAAGATAATATAGCTAAAAGAGAGATTATAATCTTCTTAGCTACCTTAAACATAACCCCTAGAGGTTACTACCCTAAAGATTTACCCTCTTTATTCTATTACTCCTTAATACTAATAGGAATAGTATTTATAACCCCTATAAAAACCCTTATAATAATCTTAATTATTCTAAGACTTTAAGGATAATTAATATACTTAATCTTAGTAACTTACTTATTATTACCCTCCTTTAGATAAGTAAATTATAAAGAAAATCTTAAAACTTATAAAGATATATAAGGATAGTAACTATTATAGTAGGAAGCTATATAATTTCCACTTACCTAAGATGACACTCTTTAAGAGTAAATATAATTAAATTAACCTCCCTAAATACTACTTTAGTAAAGCTTTCCCTATTATACTAATAGGAGATACTAAATAATATTTCCTTAACTACTTATTTAGTAAGGGCCTTTCTTATAAAGGGATAATTACTAATATTTTTTATTACTTTAAGACTAAAAGTAACTAATAGTTTTACTAATATAAATAGAGTAATATAACCCTTAAGAATATTATTACTTAGAATCCTAAAAAGAGTATGCTTAAGTACCTTAAGATCCTATTAACTACTCTAAAGAAGGTTTATAAAGAACTATACCCTTCTAATATAGTAAATATAGAGCTCTATAAGTAAACCTTAAATATAGTCTCTAGTATTCTAGAATATTAGATAGTAAAGTATATATATACCCTAGGCTTTAAGAACCTTACTAAGGACCTCTATAAGTTAATTATAATTATAGAAAGTAATATAAGGAGTACCTAATACTACTAGTATTAAGATAAAAACCTATTAAAGGTAATATTTATAGATTACTAATATAGCTAATAGAATTAGAGAGACTAAGGAAGAGAAGGTTATTATAGTAACTCTAGGTAACCTAAGTAATACTTTATTTATAGTAAGAATAGCTACTAGTTATTAAACTATACTAACGCTAAGTATTAGAAGGAGAAAGAAAGGTAGTAAGCTAGTAAGAATTATTACTTACCTCCTTTAGAAAGGAAGTTCTAAGTATTTTTTACTATATTTAAAGGTAATAATAATACTAAGATAAAGGAAGTAAAAGACTAGGAGTCCTAACTTAAGACTTATACCTAGGCCTAAGATAATAATAATAATAATATTAAAGAGAAATTACTATTAAAGGTATATCTTAGTATTACCTAATTCTTTTATTTAGGATTACTAATAATAGATAATATTAATATACTTATAATACTTAAGAATTAAGCCTTTTAATATGCCTTACTTAAGTAAGAACTATACCTTAAAGAGGCTTCTAATAAGGATTACTAAATCTATTATATATCTAAAGGATACTATTCTAAAGAGGTTTTTAAAGGAAAAATACTAGATATAGGTGCTTTAGGATAGTTAACTACTAGCCTAGTATAAGCTAAAGCCCTATTAAGATTAATACCTTTATTAAAAATTAAGCCTTATAACCTAGAAGTTATTAACTTTAGTGCTAGATTAGTAATTATATATAGCGTTATTTATATACTAATAAAGCTTAGCTAAATTAACTTCTATATTCTTAATACTACTATATCTTTCCTTTTTTCCCTTATTAATATAGATATTATAAAGGTTAAAGTTAATAATCTTACTAATATGCTAATTTAGGATAATAAGACTATGCCTATTATATATAAATAGGGATATCCTTAGTAGCTCCTAGAGGTAAGAGAAATAGCTACTTTCTATCTTTTAGAAGGAGAGATATATTAACTTTACTAAAGATTTAGTTATTTCTTAATTTAATAGCTTATAAAAATCCTTTAATAAGCTAGCTATAATATTAAATACTATATAATTAAGAAGCTAACTAAAGTCTACTACTATTATTAGATAAATAAAAAAGCTCCTAGCTAATTTAAATTCTTAATTAAAGATAACTATAACTTTAACTATAAGATTATTATTAATATTATATAAATTAATAGCTAACTAGTCCTTTATATTGTTAATTTAGTAACCTTATTCTAAGTAGCCTAATTCCTTAACCTTAGGAAGTAAAAAGCTTATAATATTTAGGATATAATTAGAGAGTACTAGATAAATACCTATCTAGGCCCTCTAGATTAGATTATTTATAATACTAGTAATAACTTTACTTTAGCTAAATTTAAGTATTATACTTACTTAATATTAATTAAGATTAATAAGATACCTATTAAAGCCTATAATAGTATTAGAAAGGTTAAGAAATACTATAGATCTCTTTACTAGGCTTATAATATTATTATAGATTTAATTAGAAGAGAGATTATACCTAAGTAATAGCTTTAAATAGCTATTAAAGCTATTAATAACTTAGTAAGTCTAGATAGCCTTATGCCTATATTACTAGTCTTTAGAGCTTACCTATAGATAATGAATAAGTTACTACTAAGTATCTTTATTATTTAATAGGCTAAAGTAATTTAGAAAGTAACTAATAAAGTCTACTACTACCTAGCTAAAAGGTAAGTTTATAATGCCCTTAGTACCTAAAATAGCCCTAAAATAGCCCTAATATATTACTAATATATTAGCTATTACTATAGGCTAATATATATATATAAAGAGAAAAAGTTAAATAGTATAGCCCTTATAAGCTACTTATAACTAATAGAGAGACCTATATAGTTAAGATGCCCTATAGCCTAGCTAAGTTTTACTTTATAGTAGTAAAGCTATACTATAAGAACCTATAGTATAAGGGAGGTAAGGAGGTAAAGCCCTAAGACCCTAGGGAAGGTATACCTACCCTAGTGACCCCTTATAAAGGAGAGGACCATTAGAGGGAGATAAGCGCTAGGGGAGATAAGCTACTAGAGGGCCTAGAAGATAAGCTAATAAAGGGTATAGGGGTAAAAGTAAAAGAAAAAAAAGCGCCCCTAGTAAAGAGAAAGTAAGGAAAGCTAAGGAAAACCCTTATTATTTAATTCTATATTAATAAAGGTATATAAAAGCCTATAAAGGCTTATAAAGCTAAAGTAACCCCTATAGAAAGCTATAAAGTTAAAGACCCTATAGCTTATCTTAAGGCTATAAAAGTAACCCCTATAGGAAGCTATAGTGCTAATAGCCTTAATATAGTAAAAGTAAAGGTTATTAGGGCTAGGGCTTATAATCCTAAGGAAGCTATTAGACTTATAAAACCTTTTATACTTATTAATAAAGACTAAGAGAAAGTATTAATTAAAGAGATTATAGCTAGAGAAATGCTAAATATAGTATTCCTTATAGTAAAGAAAGAAGCTAATTAGAACCTTACTCTTTAACTTTACTAAGAAGGAAAGATTATTACCCTAGGTAAGCCCTATAAGTAGTCTAACTAGGCTAAAATTAATACCTTATAGGCTTATAATATATTTAGATTTATAAGCTTTAACCTAGTAAAGTATAGAGGCTATAGGATCTTTAATTCTTATATAGTTAGAGAGATTAAAGATAAGGGAATAGAATTACTATATAAGAAGTCTTACCTTATTATATAAGGCTATAATAATAAAGGTGAAGAATTGATTTTAATATAGTTACTAATAATATAGTAAGTAAGTTAATAGCTAATTATAGCTATTACTTTATTATTAAAGCAAAAAGGGATTTACCTTTAGATTTATAATATTACATAAGCCTATGTTTAATTATATATAACGCTAAAGAGGCTAATTATTATAAGGTTACCTAAGCAGATTATATATCTCTTTCTAAAAGGTATAGTAATAGAGGTAATTAAGCCTCTTTATGGGATTATAAAAGCTAGAACCTACTAGTAAGTAATATACTTTTATTATTATAGGGATAATCTTAATATAATAACTTTAACCTATAATCCTTACTTACTTATTATAACTCTTAATAATAAAAATCTCTTTAGTATTATAGGAATATAAATAAATAATACCCTTAGTCTTAGTAATAATAAATTCTTTAATAAGAAAGAAAAAGGGCTTTAGAAGGTAAAGTTTATAGTAAAAGAAAAATAATACCTAATAACTATAAATCCCCTTATTTTTAATAGCTATATCCTAACCTAAAACACTAATAACTTGCTAACCCTAACCTAAAAGGGTTAGAGTTAGAAGATTAAGGAAGTTAATCCTTAATTACTAATAGTAAAGTAGGATTACATAGAGTAATAAGCCTAAGGAAGCTATATTATAACTATATGCTAGCTAGAGGCATCCTATAATCCTTCTATTACTATATAATACTAAGAACCCTTTACTAATAATATCTTATAACTTAATAAATGCCTTATATAGTAAATTTAGCATTAGTAGTAAGGATTATAATATATTCCCTTAACTCTTAAAGAAGCAAAGCTCTTTATATTTATAAATAAGTCTCTTACTAATAATAAAGACCTTAGCTTATAGATTAGGTATATAATTATAATTAGTAATAAAGTAATAAAGGATAATAATACCTTTACCTTAAAAGGTAATATTATTATATATAGCTTTATAAAAAGTAAGTATATAACTTATAGCGCACTTATATCTATGCTATATAGCATAGTTTAAGGTGCTAATATTACGTACGTAATATCTATAACTCTTTATCTAATTATAGACTAATTAAAGATACCTTAAATTCTAATAATTCTCTATACTAACTCTTTCTTATTATATAAATGCCTTATAAAGCTAGTTATAATAAAAGAGAAGTAGCTAATAATTAATATTATAGCCCTTTAATAGTTATATAAGAGGAGGGAGATCTATATGGTTAGGTAGATTAATAGTGGTAATAATCTAGCTAATATAATAATAAAGGTATTGCTAAATTAAGCCCTTTTAACCTTAATTAATTTAAATAAATTAATAATTTATATAGAAGGTTAGGGTAAGAGACTTATAAGGTTAGGTAAAGGGGAGGATTAAGATAATAGGTTAGTAAGTATAAATTAAAGTAGCTAGGTTAATTAGAATAACTAAGGCTATACTAGCTAATTAGAGCTATAGATTCTTATAAAGGGATTTACTTATATATACTTTCCTTTAATTTAATTTTTATTATGTTTTTAGGCTTCTTTAGCTATAAAGAAAAGAGAGACTACTAGTGTAGCTTCCTTTAGACCTTTAGATAATAGTTAGTCTAACTATAGCTAAAGGGTAAGTCTACTAAAAGGGATGCACGCGATATAATTAGCTATATCGCGGGCGACCCTACATCACTTACAGTGGCTTCGCACTACAGACTTACTTTTCCCCCTTTTCTCTCCTAGCTAGATTCCTCTCCTTCTCTCTCTTCACTTCTCTCTCTCTTAGCTATTAACTATTATTAACCTTATTAAATTTAACCTTTTGTGCACTAGTTCAACGACCCTTGGTGTAACTAATAATAATAACTAAAATTATATTATAAGTCTAGTTTAAGTTTTTTACTTGTAAAAGCCTAGTAATAAAATTTACTAATAATTCTTAAAAAGGGTAATTAGGCACTAGTAATATAGCTAGCTTACTATATAGTTTATAATGCCTTAGTTTTAAAGTCTAATAACTTATATAAGTGCTAATATATACCTTTATATTTTTCTTTATTATTAGTTAATAATAGTAGTTTATAATTTAATAAAGAGTCTTACTTACTCCTTAATACCTAGTAGTAAGGTTATTATAGGTTAGTAGTAAAATTTCTTTTTTTATTCCCTAAGGGATAAAAATATAATTCTTAAATATTAATAGCTTAAAGAGTCCTATAGATTATATTTATAATACTACTAAATTACTACTTTTAAGTAACTTCTTTTAACCTATAATAAAGTTATTACCTTATTATACTTTATATAATAAGACTTAAATTAGGGCTTCTAATTCTAAGCTTCTTTCTAGAAAGCTAGAGTTAAACTTAGAAGAGATTCTCTAGATAGATTAGATTCTAGCTATAATATCTTTATAAGTAATTAGTTTACTAGATACCTTTAGTTTTATAAGGGAATAAATAAGTAATATTTTTAAGGGGCACTCTTATTACTTATTAGTAATTACCTATACTAGTTTATCCCTTTTAGTAATAGCTAGTCTAATAGGAAAATTAAAATAGCTAAGTAATAAATATAATATAAACTAGGTACTAGTAGTATTACTATAGTTACCTTATTACTTACTAATAAAAGTATTAAATAACCTTACTAATATATCTCTTTTAAGCGTATCTAGATTATTAGGCTCCTTAAAAATATAGTTAAGTTATAATTTTTTAAAACCCTAGATATTAATAGTATTATTATAGTGTCTTTATAACTAACTATTAGTTACACTAAATAATGTTTTTATAGAACCTATAGCACTAGTAGTATTACTATAGTATTCCTATTATTTAGTATTTATAAATTTAAATAAAAAGGTAAGGAGCTATATAGTTACTACTTTTACTTTCCTTATCTTACTTATAAAATCTAGTCTTCTTAATAGGGGATTAGTAAGATTTAATTTCCCTATATAATATATAATCTTAAAGTTAAAAGAATAAAGCTTATTAAGTATAGTTACTTACCTACTAGTAAGCTTAGGCTTTATAGCTAGGTACTTATAGTTTAAATAGTCTATAATAACCTTAATTATATAAGCTAAATAGGTAAGATAGTATCTCTAGGCCTAAAAAGCCTCTTAGATAGCTAATAATTTGCTATTAGGTATTATATAGCGTAATTTAGTATTAGTTATTTTCCTTAATATAAATATAACTAAGTGCTAGTAACCTAGCACTAATATTATGAGCATAGCCCTAATTATATATCTAGATATATCTATCTTTACTCTAAGATATATAAGTAAGTTAAAATACACTAAAATTAGTGCTTCCTAAAATCTTTACTAAAGTTCTCTAAATACTACTAACTTATAGGGTTTTAGTATAAATATTACTAGTTACTTCCCTCTAAGGTAATTTATTAATAGAATAATAACTTTACTATACTATTTAATAAATTTGGAAGAAAAACCCCCTTGCGTCTGTGTAGTGTCTTTACTATTTATTTATCCTTCTATTACTACTAAGTTCCCTAATTAACTATTATCTCTTTCTTTTAAAACTCTTAGCTTAATTTTTATTACTTTAAATAATAATATAATTACTACTAGTTTTTTCTCCCTATATATTTACTACTTTTTATAAGTAAAGGAGAGATACTCTCTTATTACTCAATACCTCTAAAATCCTTACTTCTAATATATAATTATAGGTAAGTATTCTTTAATTTAGTTTATACTTAGTATTATCTCTTCTCCTATATTAGTAATATAATAGCTAACTTAGTAAAACTTTATAAATCCTATACTATTTTTTACTTTTATTAATCTTTATAAAGTTCCTTAATATAAAATCACTTTTTAGCTTATACTCTCTAGTATTTAGTCTAATTATATTATACTTTTCTAATCCTTTTTTAATAATAATTTAGGATAAAAATTATTAAAAACTATATACTTATATTAAATCGTGCTTATATAGCTAGCTACTAGTTATTTTATTATAGAAATACCTATATTCTTATTCTATTATCTATAGGGTATTCTATAGTAAGATTATATTCCTAGGTTTATACTAATTAAACTAGTATTATATTAGGAGATATAGCTTTATTATTACTTTTATTATATTTCTTAGTTATATACTTATTACTTTTATAAGTAAAATAGTCTAGTACCTAATAAGTTAGTATATTATATCTAGGCTTTCTATATTTAAAGCACACTAGGGATAGTTTTCTCCCTTAATCCTTACTTTATTACTATACCCTATTTATAAGTAATATAAATTATTACCTTTTCTTTTTATTGTTTTAACTTCTTTTATTACTTTAGCCTAAATTTATTATAACCTTTGCTTTCTTGCCCTAGCCTTATAACTAGCTTTATAATATTAGAAACTCTTAGCTAATTATTTACTTCCTTATAGTATTATTTAAGCTATTTAGAAAGATAATAATTCTTAGGTATATAGGAATTACCTTAGGTAATTTAGCTTTTACCTTAGTCTAAGCTCTTATAAAGGCTTAAAATAATTAGTTATTTCTCTACCTAAAATTTAGTAATATTCTTATTACTTCTAAGTACCTTATATTCTTATTTACTATTCTAGTCTTTTACTAATTAAGAAAACCTATCTATATAAGTAATATATAATTTATATACCTATTTATAGCTATATAACATATCTATTATTACTTTATATTATTAGCTAGGTAGCTACTTATATACACTACCTTAGTATATTATCCCTAAAGGTATAATAGTCTAATTAAAATAATATATTTAAATTTACTAGGAAATTCTAGAGATTTTTATATATATCCACTTTATATATAGGTATTTTTTATCTATATTTTAATAAGACAATTTTACTATATAATTACTACTAAGTTACTATAGACTACTAGTAAGACTATAGTTAAAGTTTAAGAGGTAACTATAGGTTCCTAAGGAGGTCTAGCTAATAATAGATTTATCTTAATCTCCTATCTTCTTTATATATATAATAGCTTAGCTTATATAACCTTATAGTGTCTTTATAACACTCTATTATTATTATTCACATTACCTATACCTTTATCTAGATTAGGAACTAGTAGTATTTCTTATACCCTATTATTATCTATTATTCTAGACTATAGGGGTTCTTTACCCTATAACTAATTATCTATACCTTTATTATTATAAGGTACTATTATATTTTATATAAATCTTTATAGTATTAGCTATATAATAATCTAGCTAATAGTTTATTTCCCTTAAAGATTAAGAGATTAATTTATTATAGCTTATACTATAAGGTCTAATATAAATAAAGTAAAGGCTAAGATTTATAGTTACTACTAGAAAGATACTAGCTAAGGGCTAGTGTATAAAGGTTTTAATCTCTAACTTACTATATATAATATATATAGTCCTTATTAAATACCCTGCTTAATAAATATATAGCTATCTTATAGCTAGCTAGCCTCTTTATTACTAGAGTGGCCTAAAGGTTCTCTAAAGATTCACTATTATAAACGTCCTGTCTCTAACCTCTGCGCTCCTAACAACTAGTCTTAAGAGCTTACCTATAGATAATAAATAAGTTATTACTAAGTGTCTTTATTATTTAATAGGCTAAAGTAATTTAAAAGGTAACTAATAAAATTTACTATTACCTAGCTAAAAGATAGGTTTATAATGCCTTTAGCGCCTAGAATAGCCCTAATATATTACTAATATATTAGCTACTACTATAGGCTAATATATATATATAAAGAGAAAAAGGCAGATAGTACAGCCCTTATAAGCTACTTATAACTAATAGAGAGACTTATATAGTTAAAATACCCTAGAGACTAGCTAAGTTTTCCTTTATAGTAGTAAAGCTATACTATAAGGACTTATAGTATAAGGAAAGTAAGGAAGTAAAGCCTTAAGACCTTAGGGAAAGTATACTTACCTTAGATACCCCTTATAAAGAAAAGGACCTTTAAAAGGAGGTAAGGGTAGCTAGGGGAGATAAGCTACTAAAGGGCTTAGGAGATAAGCTAATAAAGGGTATAGGGGTAAAAGTAAAAGAATAAGAAATGCCCCTAGTAAAGAGAAAGTAAAGGAAGCTAAGGAAAAACCTTACTATTTAATTTTACCTTAACTAAGGTATAAAAGAAAAAGTATTAACTATAAAGGACTCTGTGGCGTGGTGGTTACACGCTGTGGAGACCTATTCTAGGTTATAGGTTATAGGTTCAAATCCCACACAGGGCATAATTTTAGAGGTCTTAGTCACGCCTCTAAAATTAAACTAATCGTAAGGCAAGAAAAAAAGTGAGTTTAGGTCCTTACTTTTCTAGCCTTATAAGCGAATTAAATAAGCTACTTTGCTATATAAATTAGCTAGAATACCTAGAGCTCTAGGGTTTTAATTTAAGCTAGGGTTTGTAATTATATTGCATAATTAACGGATTTAGGAACTTAATAGTTAAATACAGGGATGGTTAGAGGGGAAAATATCGTTATAACTGTTAAAAATAAGACCTATTTTTAGCCCTTTCTAGTCAAAGGACCTTTTTATTACTAGCTTGCATTGCAAGCCTAACAGCTGCACTGCAGCTGTTAACGGTCGCGAAGGTGGCTGTCAATAGCTACGTCGCAGCTGTCAATAGCTACGACCAACCGTGTGGATGACTAATCCAAATTAATTGTGGATTATTCAATTGCGTTGTGGCTACAAGCGTAGCTACAACCACAGCGCTACTAGTAATTAGGTAAGCTAGGGTGACGTAAGCAGGTTACCCTACACATAGGTTACCCTATAGCTATCTTTGACAGCGATTTTCTTTTTAACTAGAGGTTGTACAAAAGTCTTATATATAGCAAATTAAAGCTTAAAGATAAGGCTTTTATTTTATATAGGAATATTTTTTAGACTAAAAGTTAGTGCATATAGGTTGCTAGTTTGTATGGTGGTGAGTCGATTTTTTGGATTTTATATACAAATGAATTTTACGGAAAATCAAAAGTGGCCCTTAAGACCCTTTTAGTAGCTTAGATCCACCAATATGGTCAGTGGGTATATAAGAGAAAGAAGATCTTTTTAATCTAGCTAGATAGCTAGGCCTCTCAATCTAACAGCCGCATTGCCCGTATAACGTCACTAAAATCAATTCTATTAGTATATAAGATATCGTAAAAGTTATCTAGATTGAATTCTATTAGTTAATAACTGCCACAACCTTCCGTTGTGTTGCGTTAAATATTCAACGTGGTGGTTCTATTAGTCCCTAACCGTAGAGCTACACCTGTACAGCTGTTGCTAGCTAGCAACTAGCTCCCTACATTTCAATAGGTTATAAGCCCGGCCTATTACTATAAAATTCTTTCTAGTGCACTTTGCGTATAGTTATAGAAGACTTCCCTTCTATAAAAAAGGAAGGACCCGCGAGATAGAAGCTATTCCCTTCTATAAAAAGGAATCATTATGGTTACAGAAGACTTCCCTTCTATAAAACAGGAAGCGCACAAATAATACAGAAGCTTTCCCTTCTATAAAAAGGAAAATTAGTGGGTTATAGAAGACTTCCCTTCTATAAAATTAGAAGATAGATACTAATTAATAAGGTCAGGGGTCTTCAGCCCCTAATCTTAGTGCGCAAGAGGTTCTAAATAACTAGCTAAAAGAGCAAGTTATTAAGCAACAAGATACTATCAATCTATTATTACAGAAGCTAGAGGCTTTAACTATAGCTGTTAATAATAGAGGCATGGAGGGTGTGGAAGCTACTAAGCCTGCTAGTCAGGAGCAAGTTTAGCAGCCTATTTAAGATAAGGCCCCTAAATCTAGCTCTATATAAGCTGCCTTTAATAATTTAATTATTAAGGAATTTAATAAGAGGGTTTATAGCTTCCTAGAGACTGCTAAGCTTAAAGGAGCTGAAAATTTCGATTAATAGAAATAAGCCCTAGCTATCTAATTTAGAGCTTTAGGCATGCCTGAATTTCTAGATAATCCGGATATTTCTAGGGCGCTAGGGGACGCTAACTAAGCTATTATCCTTATGTTACTAAGGGATAGCTATACAGAAGGCCCCTAAGCCACTATAACTTAGCAAAAATCACCTAAAGAAGCCTATAATTTACTTGTACGGCAGTATTCACATAGCGTTAAAATCCAGAGGGGGTCCCTATATTCTGAATTTCATAACCTAAATTTTCATAGTTTTAAGGGGACTTTAGAAGCCTTTAATGTAGTCTTTAATAATCTACTAGCTAGATTATTAATTTTAGGGGTCCTAATTAATCCTATAGATTAGGTTAATTAATATCTTCAATCCCTAAAATTAACCTTCCCTTAGTAGGCTAAGAGGCAACGATTTAGCATACGTATAAATAGGGCTATAGGGGCTCCCCTAGATGCCCTAAATCTTTAATTTCTAATGGCAGACCTTCTAGCTAAACAGAGGGATAAATTATCTACGGTATCTAAAGCCCTAAATTATAGGGCTAAAGACCTAGAAAAGGGTGCTAAAGACAAGGAAAAGGCCCCTAAAGGTTAGAAGAAGAAGAAAGAAAGCTCTAAAGAAAATAAGGGCTCTTCTAATTCTAATAAGAATAAAAAGAAGCAAAAGGGTTAAAAATTAGATAAAAAGGAAAATAAAGAGCTTATAGAGGGTTCTTTTATGCTAGGAAATTACAACCTTTCTAATGGAGCCCTTAATCCGTACAAGAAACCTAGCAATTACAAGACTAGTTATAAGAGCTCTAGCGATAGTAGCTCTAATTCTAGCTCTAGTGATTCGGATAATAAAAAACAAGAAATTAATTCCTTAAATGGTTTTAATTATTACAGTAAAGACATAAAAAAAGCCCTATTATATAATATAGGTTTAACTATACATATAGTTAATTCTAGGGAGGTCTTTAGGGATTATACCCCTTATAAAAAGGGGGAATCTAACCCTATTGTACCTGGTGGTAGTCCTATTTATCCTAAGGGCCACGGTAGTGCTATTTTTAAGGTCTTATATTAAAAGAAACCTAATAAATATAGGACCTTAGTGCTAAAGGATGCTCTATATTTTCCTTAGCTTAATGTTAATATAGTTAGTAGCCTTATTCACTATATATCTAGCGGTTGCTTTATAAAAAACCACCTTTATCTTAAAGATAAGTCTTGTATTGCTACCCTAGATATAGAAAAACATGGTTTTTTCTTTCACGTTAAAAACCAAACTACACCTAGGTTACATAAAGGGCCCTGTAACAAAGAATCTCATTATATCTGACCTTTTACCTATACTAGCTTTAGGGGTCATAGCTACCCTATAGAGGTTTAAATTCCCTCTAAAAAGCCGGATTAGGCTTCTAATTTGGACGAAATCGCTGAAATCAACGAAAATGATAATGATATTAAAGAAATCAAACGGGATGATTTAGGGGATTTAGTCCCTTCTCTAATGCCTATAGCCCTAGGTTAGGTCCCTTATAAATCTAAGGAAATAGATTTAGGGGTATTAGAGGGCCTTAGTAATGGAAAAAGGTCCCTAATACCTCCCTAAGAGGCCTGTGGTTCTTAGGGGGCCTAGCAGGGGACTAACGGAGAGGGCCCTAATCTAGACCTAAATCTAGACCCTAATTCAGGCCCTAAGGATCTTTAATATTAATAATTACTAAAACTAGCTAGCCTATAGCATATATAATTAGGGCACCTAGGGCTTCCTTTGCTAAAGAAAACAAGCCTTATAACTAAAGGAATCCCTGATTTTTCTAAAATTAAGGATAAAGATTTTAAATGTATAGCTTGTGATCAATCCAAGGCAGTTAGAAGACCTAGGAAATTAGCTATCCCTAACCCCCCTAGAGCTCTAGATTAAATAGAGGGGGATACGCTAAAAATCAGCCCTATACCATATAATAAACAGTTAATTTACTTATTTCTAGTTAATTAAAAGACTAGATATAAGTGGGTGTTCTTATTACCTAATAAGGAAGGCCTAACTGTTTATAGGGCTATTAAGGGCTTCTTTAGAGGGCTTAAAAATCAACTAGGTTAATATCCTAGGCACCTTCACTTCGATGGGGGCTAAGAAATCGATTCTAGTTGTTAAAGCTAGTTAAATTCTAAAGGGATTAAATTTATAACTTCTAGTCCCTATATCTATAAGCAAAATAGATTAGCAAAGCGTTTAATTCGTACTATTCTAGATCAATTAAGGGCTACTATCCAGTGGGCAAAATTACCATTATATCTATGGTGTTTTATATTACCTGTAGTTGTTAACCTAGTTAATATAACTGCTAATACCATAAAGGATAAAAGCCCTGAATAACTGCTAGCTAGGGAGCTAAATCAGCCCTATACGACTAATATTAGCAGTATTAGAGCTATAGGATCTTACTATGAGATTCTAATTCCCCTAGAAAAACAACCTAAAGCCTAGAAGTTAGTAGCTAGGACTATCCCTAGAAGGTTATTAGCTACACTAGGTTCTAACACCTACCTAGTGTACATCCCCTCTAAAAGGCTAGTTATAAAGACTAGCTTTATCAAGATTATAAAACCTATAGGTCCTGTCTCTAAAGGATTACCTAGGCTTTCTATAGGGGATAACCCTTTAGAGGGGGAAAATGATTTAGAAAATTAAGGTTTAAAGGATTACCCTATAGACAACATAGGAGAACCCCCTATAGGTTAAGAAAAACACCCTATAGGGCCTATACAACCCCCTAAGGAACCAATTCCAGAGGCTCCTGTACAGGCGCCGCCTATAACTTAACTAGGGATTCAGATTTCGACTCCAGACCTGGATTTTGATAAAATTACTAACTTCGACCCTAATATTAACCCTATAGATGTTAATATTAGTTCCCCTTCTTCTCTAGATTTCATAAAAGAAATCTGCTTTAAGGTATAGGAGAAGCTAAAGGAAAACAATCCTAATAGCCCTAAACCTAAGACCTAGAAGCAAGCTATATCTAGCCCTAATAGGGATAAATGGATAGAAGCTATGTATAAGGAATACAAACAGCTTCTAAAGGCTAGTACTTTTAAATTTATAGGGAAAGACTAAGTACTTAAGGGCCGAAAAGTACTAAAGAATAGGCTTGTTTATAAGCTTAAAAAGGATAAAGAAAATAATCCTTTAAAATACAAGGCCTGACTTGTTGCTAAGGGATTTATGCAAATCAAAGGTCTAGATTATCTAGAGACCTTTGTAGCCATAAGCATTCCCCCTAGCTGGAGGATTTTACTAGCCCTAGCGGCTTGGAATAACTAGGAAATTAAATAGGTTGATTTTATAGGGGCTTTTCTTAATAGCAAGCTTTAATAACAGATTTATATGGTTATTCCGGACGGATTTATTGAATTCCTTAAAGCAAATCCTAAACTAGCTAAATTAGCTAAAAGTTTTGGCTATAAACCCTCTAAAGATTAAGTAATTCTATTACAGAAGTCTTTATATAGCCTAAAACAGAGCTTAAGGGAGTGGTAATAAGCACTAACAGTAGTGCTAAAGTCCCTAGGATTTAACCCTCTTATATCTGACCTAGCTATATTCTTTAATCCCTTCACCAAAACCTTTATCATCACATATGTAAATAATTATCTTCTAATTAGACCGGATTTACCTTATATCTAAAGGCTTAAAAAGGAACTTTATAAAGTCTATCCAATAGAAGATAGGGGGCCTGCTAAATTCTTCTTAGGGGTTCAAATCATACAAGATAGACCTAAAAGGATACTGAAAATCCACTAATCTTAGTATATCTTAGAGGCTTTAAATCGATTTAATATGCTAGATAGTAAGCCTATTAGCATACCTCTTTAGCCAGGCGTATTAGCTACGCAGATAACTAAGCTTTTAATAGCTAGCGAAATTAAGCTTTATTAGTGCATTATAGGGACTATAATGTACCTAATGTTGCTTACAAGGCCGGACGTGGCCTTCACACTTTAGTGGCTATTTACAGCACTAGCTAGCCCTTATATAGAGCACCTAAAAGCAGCTAAAAACCTGCTTAGGTACCTATTAGGGACTAAATTCCTTGCTATTATTTATAGGGGAGACCCTAAAGGTATAGCTAGCAAAAGCCTAATAGGTTATTACAATAGTGATTTTACAGGGGATAAAAAGACCTCTAAATTAACCTACGCTTATCTATTCAAGCTAGCTAGCGGACCTATTAGCTAGAAGTTAAAGAAAGCTAGTATAATAGCTCTATTAACATTAGAAGCTAAAGCTAACGCTATCTACGAGACCTTCCGGGAGCTACAGTGGCTTTAGGGCTTATTTAAGGAGCTAAAAAACCCTATTTCTCCCCCTATCCAGATATATTGCGATAATTAAGGCGCTATAACCACTGCCTATAACCCTGCCTTACATAGCTAAACAAAGCATACCTTGCTAAAGTTCAACTATATTAGGCAACAGGTTTTAGAGGGTTTAGCTAAGATTGAATATCTAGATACAAAGTCAATGCCTGCAGATAGTCTAATAAAGCCTCTATCTAGACCTCTTTATTAGGCTTTTATTAAGCTCTTAGGGCTTGATAATCACTAAAAACCAACAACTAAATCCCTTCAACAGGGAACCAAAAACAACGCTAAAAAGGGAGCTATATTTAATAATAGCTAGGAATTTAAGAAGGGGGTCTTTTATCTTTTCCTGTTTTTTCCCTTTTATGTATTATTATCTAAAAGTTATTATTTACCCTATAGTCTTCTTGTACGCTTTTAATTGCCCTTAATGTAATTCTTTTGTAGAGGGGGTGTTAAAAATAAGACCTATTTTTAGCCCTTTCTAGTCAAAGAACCTTTTTATTACTAGCTTGCATTGCAAGCCTGATAGCTGCACTACAGCTGTTAACAGTTACGAAGGTGGCTGTCAATAGCTACGTCGCAGCTGTTAATAGCTGCGACTGACCGTGTGGATGACTAATCTAAATCAATTGTGGATTATTTAATTGCGTTGTGGCTGCAAGCGTAGCTACAACCACAGCGCCACTAGTAATTAGGTAAGCTAGGGTAATGTAAGCAGGTTACCCTACACATAGGTTACCCTATGGCTATCTTTACCAGCGATTTTCTCTTTAACTAGAGGTTGTATAAAAGTCTTGTATATAGCAAATTAAAGCTTAAAGATAGGGCTTTTATTTTATACAGGAATATTTTTTGGACTAAAAGTTAGTGCATATGGGTTGCTAGTTTGTATGGTGGTGAGTCGATTTTTTGGATTTTACATATAAATGAATTTTGCGGAAAATCAAAAGTGGCCCTTAAGACCCTTTTGGCAGCTTAGATCCACTAATATAGTTAGTGGGTATATAAGAGGAAGAAGATCTTTTTAATCTAGCTAGATAGCTAGGCCTCTTAATCTAACAGCCGCATTGCCCGTACAACGTCACTAAAATCAATTCTATTAGTATATAAGATATCGTAAAAGTCATCTAGATTGAATTCTATTAGTTAATAACTGCCATAACCTTCCGTTGCGTTACGTTGAATATTTAACGTGGTGGTTCTATTGGTCCCCGACCGTAGAGCTACACCTGTACAGCTGTTGCCAGCCGGCAACTAGCTCCCTACATTTCAATAATAACTAGCTTAGGTAACAAATACACACAAGCTAAAACTATGTATATAGCTAAACAAACAAATCGTAGTAGGTTTTTCACCTATCTAATAACTAGATAACTAGTAAGCTAGTATGGTTTTCCTACTACAAAGCAAATACCACCGTAAGAGTACTAGTATATAGCATAAATTGCTATCTAGCGTAATTAATATATAAGAATTATATATTTATAAGATTACTTAGAAATTTATTTCTAATATTATTAATAATAATTAGAAAAGTATAATTATAATACCTCTTATAATAGCTACAATCCTTTCTAATAATAATAAAGCTACTAATAAAGAGATTAATTACTATAAAGTAGTTATTAGCTCTTTAGTTTATTTATATATTATTAGAAGGCTAGATATAGCCTTTATAGCTTTAAAGCTTACTTTCTTTATAATAAACCTATTAGTAAAGTATATTAAGCTTATAAAGGCTACTTTTATATATACTTAAAATATAAGAAACCTATATATTTAATACTTAGAAGTAAATAGCTTTAATATATTATTCTCTAGTACTAATACTTCTCTTAGAGATAACCCTAATACTTAGAAGTTAATATAAGGCTATATCTTTATTATATATAGTACTATAATTAATTAGAAATCTAGAAGATAGTATTATATAATAACTTTAAGTATAAAAGTAAAGCTTTTTATATTAAATTATAAAGTAAAAGAGTATATATCTCTAGGGAGATTACTTTATAATATTAATATATAAGTTTCTTTACTATTCATTATCTAGTATAATAATAAGTAAATAATTTATATTATAAAGTATAAGAAAGAAAAGCTTTAAACTAGGCTTAAGTATTTTAATATAAATTTAATATAAATTTATAAGTAATATACCCTAGGTAATATTAAGGTAAATTAGTTAAAAACCTTTAAGATACTTATTAATAGCTTTATAAAGCCTTTATTAGGGTAAATATATAAGGAATTTTATTACCAGATTAGTTTATAGGAGATTCCTATATAATTATAATACTAGGTATTTATTATAATCTTTTCTTATACTTATAAACTCTAGCTTTAATAGATACCTTAGCTAGGGAAGGTGTATTAAAGAGAGTGCCCTTAAAGCCTAGGATATATAAAGGTAACGCGTACTAACTAGGATAAAACCCTCTTTAAGATAATAGGTAAATACAATATATTAGAAGTACCTCTATAAACTAGTTATTACTATAGCGCACTATGTACCTTTTAGGTATAAAAGGTAGCTGCTAATTGCACCTCTAATTAACTGAATTAAACGTTTTTCATTATCTATATTCACCCCCACCTTAACACTAACTAATTGCGAACCCCCAAGGCCTAGTATAGCCTAACACTACGGCCCTAACTATACCTACCCTGTAAGCCTAATGTAAGCTACCTAGCCTAGCAAACAATCCCATACACCTGCAATAGGATTCGAACCTAGGACTAGCCTAGCTAGAAGACTCGTAACGGCTAGCATAATTATAAGAACCCAGAAGGTGTGCTAGAATGCCTAATAGACCAAAAGATCCGCCAATGCTAGCCGTTGCTAACATTGCACCTTACAACTGGTTATAAGACCTGTCACCTAGGGCTCCATCCTCTATGTGGTCCCCGTACACAGCGCCTCACACCTACCTTGACAGCTATTGTCAGGGAGAGCGCCCTTGAAGCTTAGGATGTATGAGGGCAACGCGCATTGACAGGGATAAAACGCGAGGTCAGATATTGGTGGATATAATGTATTAGAAGTACCTCCGTAGACTAGTTATTACTATAGCGCACTATGTACCTTTTAGGTACAAAAGTCAGGTGCTGTCTGCACCTCTTATTAATCAAATTAAACGTTTTCTATTATTTACATTAACCCCTACCTGACAGTTATAAGCCTGGGAGGCTTTTATTGCTATTTTTGATTATTATTGAAGATATAAGCTCCGTTAGATATTATCAATTAACGCTTGCCCACATCACAAGATAATTGCCCTTTTATTATATTAAAAATTAGTTAAAACACTTATCTTACGCTCTAGTTATCCAATACGTTCCCCTTTATAATGTCTAAGGAAACTCTAAATGTAGTGTTATTATTAGAGAAGGATTAGATTAAGTGGTTTGCCTAAGTTAAGAACTACGTAGAATTATGTAGTGTTTAGGAGTATATTAACCCTAATAAGGTTAAATTGCTTAAAGAACCTACAATGCCTATATACCTATAGAGGGGTCTAAGACTAGAGCTTATGCTAGATAACCCTAATGCTCTTAAAGATTAGAAGCTTGCTTATAAAGATATAAAAGACTAATTTAATTTTAAATACAAAGAACTTTAATTTAATCTTATAAAGTATATAACCCTATTAAAGCAAATACTAAAGATTAGGGAATATATTTGTAAGACCTTTTTAAAGAATATATAAGATTCCCTTAACTTTAATACTAAAGTAAAAGAAAAGGAGTTTATTTAATATTATACCTATAGGATACTTAAGCTTCTTTATGATTAGTATAAGCTAAACACTAAGAAGATGCTTATCCTTACAGAGAATTGCCTTAATAATCACTTATAAGCTAAAGGTACTTACAATTAGTATAAGTAAGCTATAATAATAGAGGTACTATAGAGGAATTATCTAGATCTTAAGACTTAATAGACTAAGGAAATAATGCTATATAAGTTTATTATTTCTCTTTAAAGCAAATTTAAGGTATTCTAGAAGAAATAGAATAACTTGCTTAATAAAGGAGAAAACTATAGCTTCCTTAAGGTAGTTAGCGAGTTTAAAAGAGATTATAAAGCTCCTTAGAGCACACTAAAGTTAGCTAATACGCTTATAACTAATGGATTAAATAATTTATTAAGGCTAGAGAGACCTAAGTGCCCTAGATATACGAATTATAGTGTTAAGGATACTATAAAGTAGTGGGAATCCTATAATTTATTTAAGGCTCTTTATAAGCAGGAGGCTACTCTAAAGAACTAGGAAGTTAGAAAGAACTCTAAGGAGAATATTAAGAAGTATCTTAAGGCTAACCTATAGGAGAAATTAAAGGCTATAAGCTAGAAGCCGGAAAAGAGGGAGAAAGGTAATATTATTATTCCTTCGCAGAATCTAACTAATAATTTGCTTGCGGTAACTCTAGGCAAGAGATTAGCTAATGTATCTTTATTCATACACTCGCAGTGATCTTAACCTTTAAAGGAAGTTATTAATTTAACCTTAAACACTATAAATAGCTTAGAAATAAAGTAGAACATAGTGCTATATAACTCTAGAGCTAATATTTATATCTTTAATAACCCTCGTTAGTTTAGATAGTCTAAATTTAACAATTCTATTATAATAGAGGTTAAGGCCGGAGGCATAATCTATGTATCTTTAGGTTAAGGACTAGTTTACATATCTGTTATAGATCTAGTATTACAAAAGATAAGGATAATTATATTATAGAGTGCTTTACTAATCCTAGAATTCTATGTAAACCTAGTATTAGTAAAGATCCTTATAAATATAGGGATCTTCTAGAATTAAAAGAAGGGCTTTCTATTTTAAGGAAGGTAGCCTATAGTAAAGGTTTATAATATTAATAAACTTTATATGCTATTAAGGCTATTAGATAATCTAAAAGAGGCCTACGCTATAACTAGTAGACCTCTAAGGCCTCCTATAAAAGGAGATGCAAAGCTTTAGTATTAATAATGTAGTTATCTAGGCAAAAAGGCCTTTATAGAGCTTATAAACATAACTTTAGGCGTTAAATTAACAGGACCTAAGCTTATAGAGTGTAAGATCTATACTATAGGCAAAGCTAAGCGCTAGAGATTATAGGTTATACTTAAAGGGCTTTCTTAAGGACTAGGTTATAGGCTTTTAGTTAATCTAGAGTACTATAACTTACCTTATTAGAATAGTAATAGGTATTAGTGTGTTTTTATATGCCTTATAACCTTAATGTGATTCTTCTACTTATTTAAATTAAAGGATAGGATTTATAATAGCTTCTATATAATAGCGGCGTTTCTAAGCACTTAATTTAGTGTTTAACTACGCTTTTTATATAGTAATATTAAGAAAGCCCTCTTTATAGATAATATAAGGGATAAGATATCCCTTATAGGTATTATAGTCTATAATTTAGCTCCCTTAACGCCTAGTTAGAATGGTAAGGTAAAGTAATCTAGGGGGGTGGTTAAGCAAAAGGCTTATATATTAAGTCTTAAGGCTAGACTCCTATTAGAGCTTAATAATAAGGTCTTTAACATAGCGGTTTATCTGCTAAATTAAACGCCCTTTAAGCATCATAGGAAATAGACTACACTATACGAACTTTAGTAGAATTAGGCTAGGAAAACTATCCTTGCCTACTCATAGATATTAGAGGTTTAAAAGCCCTTAATCTTATATCTTTAAGCTTATGGATAGAAAGCGTTTCTAATAATAATAAAGGCTCTAGAGCATGTTAAATCGTATAACGCAATACCTTAGTTAAAGCAGAAAGCTTATATTAAATACCTTATTAGTTATAGAGGTAAGTTATAGTATATTATATAGGTGCCTTCGCTTTGTAATTATAAGGTTATTATATTAGCGTGTGTTTATTTTAATAAGAACTCCTTCTTTAAGCTAGAAAAAGAGCTAGAATTAGCTTAATAGGAGAAGATATTAATAATTAAGCTACTTAAAGAACTTAAAGCTAAAGATCTTAATAAAGAGATTAGTTAAGACCTTATTAGAATAGAGCTTAAAGAGAATAATCCTACCTCTCTACTATTAGCTATAGGCTAGGAAAATAAGCAGTTTAAAGCAAAAATACCTCCTTATATAATAGGGGATAAAGAGGAGCTCTCTAGTGCACTTTTAACCCCTCCTAACTTCTCTTAGAAGGCACTAGTTACTGTAAAGAACTTAGAGCTTTAGGTATAAGGTAATAATACGCTATTTTATAAGATTAATAATTTGTGCGTAAAGCAATAGCTAAATATGTAGAGACTACTAAGGAGACTAGTAAAATTGCTATAAAAGGCAGTAAGACTATAAAGAATCGCGGTCCCTGTGATAATAGTATTAATCTAGATAATATTATAACTAGAAAACACTAAAGAAAGGAAATAAGGAAAGCTAGGTAAGTATAGTTTTCTTCTGCTTTTTTAATAGTGTTTTAAGGAACTTAATATAGTTTGCGTGTTAAAGATATGCCCTTAGAACCTGCCTATTATTATTAGGTAATGGCTTTAGTGTATTATAAGCGCTAGAAGGAAGCGATTATAAAGGAGCTTTTAAAGCTTCTATCTTTAAACTACTAGGAGAATGTACTAGATAAATTATTTAATCTAAAGCATTATAAGGAGATTATAGACCTTAGATAGGTTTTTAAGTACAAAACTAATAAAAAAGGCATAGTTATAGAGTTTAAAGCTTAAATAGTTATGCGAGGTAACTAGCAACTAAAGGATAACCTTAATAACTACGCTATAACGCTTGCTTCTTAATCTTTACGCATGCTACTTGCTATCTGCTACGCTAATGATCTTAATACCTATTAATATAATATTTAGAATACCTTCCTACATATAGAACTTAAAGAACCTATCTTCTATAAGCCACTAGAGGGTATGAATATATAAGGTTATCTCTAGAAGATAACTAGAGCATTATACAGGCTGCGGGAAGCTCCTTAATAATGGTTTCTATACCTAATGTAATTTCTATTAAATTAAGGCTTTATCTAAGGAAAGGAAGACCTATATATCTTTATAAAAGGCAGATTTATCCTATTTTTCTATTAAGAACTGGCCTTATGGCTTCTGCTTATAAGCGTTTAGAGTAAGAATATTATTCTTATAGAAGAAGAAAGGAACTACACTAGTGGTTACATAGCGCCTAGATTTATAGTAACTTATGTGTAGCCTGTGCGTAGTCTACGTATAGCCCTAACCTAGCTATATATAGTCTATATACTTTCTAGAGCTAAACTTAACCTAAGCTTATAGCTTAAGTCTATAATATACCCCCTTACTTACCTTTTTATTCTCCCTTTTAGTTAAAAGTAAGTAAGTAATAAGATTATAGTCTCCTTATATATAGGAACTAACTTTAGTATAAGTAAGGACTATATTCCCTTAAGTAAGGTGCCCTTTAGTATAAGTAAAGACTACGCCCTATTAAGTAATGTGCGCTATAGGGCTATAAGTCCTTTATATAAGCTATAAAAATTTTTTAGTATAAGTTTACCTTACTCTAACCTTTTTATTATATAGGTAAATTTACTTTACTCTAACTCTATCTCTAAAAATACTAGCTTACCCTATTTTTATACTTACTACTAGCTATCTTTATACCTTACTTACTCCCTTACCTTTATAGCTATTTTATAATCCTACCTTTACCTATAAAATCCTAACTTTACCTTAAGTAATACCCTTATTACTAACTAGCTATTAGATAATTATATAATATATTACCTCTATCTATCCCTAGCCTACCTTTTAAAAGTAAATAATATACACTCTAGCTAGAGCTAAACCCTATACCCTTAGGAATATAAATATTCCTATCCCCCCTTTATAATTATAAACTCTTATAACCTATTATTATTATAGTATCTCCTTATATATCCTTCTTATTCTCTCTTCTTAAGCCTAAATAATTATTTATCTCTTTTTTTATTCCCTTTTTACCTTTACTATATTTAATCTTACTATTATCCTAGCCCTTACTAGCACTACCCTACCTCCCCTACCTCCTTCTCCTTCTCCTAGCCTAAGTAAGGGCACTTATCTTAGTAAGTATATATTAGAAGGTAACTTAAATAATAAGGCTCTCTCTAATAGTAAAGAGTATAAGTTTCCCTATAGCCTTTATATAAATAATCTCTATACTAAAGGAGAATATATATATACCCTAGGTATAAACTAGGCCTATACCCCTTACTAAATTACCTATTATTTATATATCTAGGAGATATATCTCTATAGTGCTAACCTAAAACTCTATTATATATTTAAGTATCTTAAGAACCTTTTAGCTACTAGATAAGCTATTAAAACCCTAGCTATAAAGTAAACTATATTTATTAAAGGATAATATATTATTCTAATAAAAACCTTTATCTATTACTAAAAGTAATTTAATAGTATATTAGCTATAGCTTAAATTAATCTAGCTAAGGCCTAATCTCTAGCCTCCTTTTCTATAGGTATTACTTATACTTAAGGAGTATTTAAGGTATAGTAACTTATACTTACTAATACTATCCTTACTTACTAGGGCTATAATAACCTAGCTACTAAATTTTTTTATAGTATATAAACTATAAATAATAACTTAACCTAGTTAATCTCTGTATAGGAGTAAGGCAATGCCTAGGTATAATAAATATTAGCTAATACCTATATCCTAGCTAAAAACATAGTAGTATTAGCCTATACTATAGAGAAGGAATACTAATATTATAAAGGGAATAGTAATAGCCCCCCCCTTTTCTAATTAATTTTTATTTAGGTAAAAGCTTAATACTAAAGTGCGCGTATACTAGAGGAAAACTAGGTATATTAATTTTCTATAGCTAAATTAAATTATACCCTTTTAGGGCTATTATTTATCTATATATTACCCTATTATAACTTAAATTAATTAAGTACCTCTATATCTTAGAAGCCTTCTAATAGTTTCTATATTAGCTAGACATAGCCTTTTTATTTAACTAAGATATTTTAGTTTAAACCTTAACCTAGTGTGTTCTTAGCTACTAAAATTTCCTTTACCTAAAACTCTAAGAGATTATTATTAGTATTTATTATAATAAGGTCTAGTGGTAGTTATTTATTAGCTAGTTTCTAACTTAGTAAAGGATTACTTACTATATACTATACTAGGTTAATATAAAAAATAGGGTGTAGTCCCCTTAGGATATCTAGTTTAATAGTTAAAGGTATAAGGACCTTAAGCACCTTATGTTTAGCTATAACCTAGTCTAACTTCTTATAAGGTTAGTTTATTTTAATATTATAAAGACTAAGCTATATATAGTCCCTAACCTAGAATTACTCTACTAGCCTATAGCTACTATTTATCTTCTCCTATTACTACTACTAAATAAAAGCTATTATAGCCTATATTAAATCTATACTATCCTTTAGGTGCTATAAAAAGGCCTAAGCCCTTCCCTTTACTAATATTATAAATAATCCTATAGTAAATAACTCCTAAATTATAGGCATATTAAACCTATATAGGGCTATATTTGCGCTTACTCTAGTTACTAATAAGTCCCTATTATTTAGTACTAGTTAATAGGCTAGTAAGTAGTCTAGCTATTTAAACTAGGAGAAAGATAGTATTACACATAGAATTACTTATACCTCCTAGTTAGCTTTCTCTATACTACTATCTATTTATAGGTAATATAATATAGAAAGTAATTATTATATGCTAACTCCCTTATAGAGTTTAGTCTAGAAATTACTAAGCTAATCTAACCTATAGTCTATAATAATCTATATAGGAAACCTATAAAAGCGCCACTAGTAATACTTAAATTATTTCACATATACCTTAGCTACTATTAATATTATTACCTCTAACTAAATATACCTAGATAGCTAATCTATAATAACTATTAGGAACCTTAGCTACTCCTAACCCTAGGCTAGAAGGTTAGTTATAAAGTTAATAGATATTTATAACTAGTACTTATCTAGCAGTGGGATTAGCTTTAATAAGCCTTATTATAATTACTAGCTCTTTCTCTCTCTATAATAGTAATAGTTCTGTATAAAACAAGCTATATCCTATAATATACTATTCTAATAAAAGTCCCTTTAAAGTGCCTTAAAAGTTATATTTTACCCTAGGTAACCTAATAAGGGTAAGTTATAGACTTATTATATTAATATTATAGTTAGTAATTCCTATTTAGGAACCTATGTCTGCCCTTAGAATTAAAGTGCCCCTTTTATGCTAATCTAATAGTCTGCGATTTACTCTCTTATATTAGTAGCTTCTAGGAACTTCCTAGCACTTATTACTACTATGTTAACCTATAGCTTATAAGCTCTATCCTAGGTTAGGGACTAGTCCTATAGGGATTAGAGGTGTTTATCTATAAATAATAACTTACTAGTAGGAAGACTCCTTAATAGGGCTAGACTAGTATCTATAATAACCCCTTTTATTACTATAATAGGCTTAAGGCATACGTATAGTTATCCCCTCTTAAAGCTAAATTTTTTAGGGCTTATTACTAATTAAATAATTAAGGTTTTCGCTCTATTTATTTCTAGCCTATCTAGATAATATTATAGTAGTGTGTCTAGTTATTTCGCTTATATCCCTAGCCTATATTATAGGTAAAAGTAAAAGAGTGCTAGAGTCTTTACCTATTATACCTATTATTCTAATATCTCCCTTAGCGCTATAAAGTACTTAAGGTTTTTATAGTTTATTAATATTATAAATAGTTTACTTATACTCTAAAGCTCTACTAACTATGCCTTAAGGTAGGAAATAATTACTAGTAGCTTTGTATTATAAATAGTATAATTCTATTAAGTAGCCTATAATTAAGCTAAATAGTAAGCTACTAAGTATAAGATACTATTATTACTAAACTAAGAGAGATAACCCCCTAATACTATACTAGAATAATCTACCTTTACTAATATATCTTTCTTAGGATCTTATTAAGTTAGGATTAGGTATAATATAAAGGCTACCTTTAATGCCTTAAAAGCCTTATTATACTCCTTTATCTAGTAAAATAAGGCTCCTTTCTTTATTAAGTTAATTAGAGGGCCTACTAAGTCTAAGAACTTTAGTATAAAATTATAATAAAAGTTAGTAAACCTAAGAAACCTATAGACTTTGCGGACCCTTATTAGCGCCTCCTAATCCTAAATTACTATAATCTTCTCCTTATCTAGGTAAATTACCTTCCTTACCTAGATAATAAAGCCTAGGTATTTAACCTCCTTAGTTATAAATATATATTTCTTAATATCTAGGTTTAGACTAGCTTACTATAGTCTAGATAGTATACTATAAACCTTTTATATATAGTCCTTTTATAATTTACTTAAGTAAACTAGAATATTATTAAGATATATAATAATATAATTACCTAGGATACTACTTAAGGTGCTATTAATATACCTTTAAAAGGTTATAAGTATACTTACTAACCTAAAGGGGTATACTAATTACTTAAATAAACTAAACCTTATATAAAATACTATCTAGTGTTCTTTACCTTTAGTAATATATATATAGTAAAATACTAATTATATATCTAGCTTTATAAACCACCTTATTTCTAATAATAAATATAGTGTCTCCTTTACTAATAGGAAAGGGTAATAGTCCTATTTTATAATCTTATTTAGGGCGTAATAGTCTATATAGAACCTCTAATTACTACTAGGTTTCTTTACTAATAATACTAAGGCTATTACTAATAATAAACTCACTTAAATCTAACCCTTATCTATTAAGTCTATTACTTACTTTTAAATCTAAAGCAAATACTCCTAGGGTATATTATATAATAGTGCCTATAGTAAGTTAGGTTTGTTTCTATCTATATTATACCTAAGGCAAATATAGTAGTCTAACTTCCCTTAGTGTAATAATAAAACATTTGCCTTACTTTCCTAAAATAAATCCTTAAAGTCCTAAAGCACCTTTAGTAAGGAAGTAAAAAGCTTCTTCTCTATAGCCTTTAGGGTTATATTAATTTGTAAAATAAATATAATTTCCTATAGGCTTATAGTGTAAAGCTAAATATATTCTTTTTATCTCTTTACTTACTATACTATCCTAGTAAAGGTTAAACCTAAGATAAATATTATAGGTTAATTAACCTTTCTATTAACTATAGCCTAGATATATAAACTATTTACTAATTCTATATGTTAAATTCAAAAGAGTGGACCGATCCATCTGCACCTAGGATTACAAAGCCTTATGTATTTTTAACACTATATATACCTATTAGTATATTATATCTAAGGTAATTTTATTCTATTTTATCTATAGTGTACTAAGGATAAGTTACCTTATTAGTCCTAGGATTATATATGCTATAATTAGAGTTTCCTATCTATTTAAATCTAACTAAAAATAAACAATATGTAATATATATAATTATTTCTTATAGCTCTCTTTTCCCCCTTATTTTATACTAATAGCTATATAAACTAATCTCTTAGTTAGAAGAGAGAGGCATTTTAATTAAAGCTTTTAGACTAAGTATTTACTTATAGTAGCGTAGTAGTTATAGCCTATATTAACTTAAGTATTTATAAAGGTAGTCTTATTAATTAGAGTAAGAACTAAGAAAGGGAATAAATCTATATTATTCTAGATCTCTTTATTGTCCTTATTAGTAATAACTATATACTATAAAGCCTCTCTATACTTTCTTCCCCTATTCCCTATTAAATAACTTAATAATAGGGTTACTCTTTTCCTAACTATCCTATAGACTTAATATCTAAGTCTATAGAAGTTATATTCTCTATATTATAAATATTAATAGAAGACTTCTTCTATAGCTAAATAGCAGTGTATAAAGAGTATACTATAATAAAATACTTAGAGAAGCTATATTATATATATTTCTCCTTATTATAGTGTATATTAAGTATATCTTAGGTAACTTATTTAGCCTATTTACTACCCCCTTTATTACCTAACCTTTAGTATTCTATAGACTTTCTAAAGCCTTATTAAGTCCCTATTATAGCTATAGATTAAATATCTATTATTAGCGTATCCTTATTATATACCTTAGTCTTATTTAGGTTAAGCACTTAATTACTATGTTTCTATATCTAGTGCCTTTTCTCTAATTAGTAGGACTTAATATTTAGCGTAATACTTTAATAGTAAGCTATTATAGAAATATAATTAGCCTAGGGTATATCCTAACCTATACTATAGTCCCTTATTTATTTATTAAGCGCTATATATAGCTTAGATAACTTTACTAAGTCTAACTAATTAAGCCCCCTAGCTATAGCTAATTTCTATTTAAAATAAATATAAAAGTTACTAAATTACTTATTTTATTATTATATTAACTAATTAAGTTCTATAATAGCTAATTCCTATTAATAAGGATTATTAAATATCTCCCTAAGGTATTTAAGAAGTTACTCTAGGTAATAGTTAAGTAAATAGCCCTTTTTAAAGAAGGGTATAACCTATACCTATACCTTAGGAGATAGGTTTTAGTAAATAAAACACTACTAGTCCTATTTATTACTAATAAAATCCTTATCTATAAGTAACTTATAGGCTATTAGGCCTTTTTAAGCTATAAATAAAACCCTATTACTATTAAAGGGAGGCCTAGTAAGAAGGGGTTTTTACTTAGGCTAAATTAGTATAGGTACTATATTATACTTATTAGTTAAGTACTTAATTTACCTTACTTACTATTTAAGTAAGTATTATAATATTACTAACTTATTAGTATTTATCCTATCTTATAGTAATAGTATATTTACTAGTTAATATATTTCTATAGTAAAGAATAATATATATTAAGAACTAGCCTTATAGCTTTTGCTTATAAGTATTTAAAGTAAGAATATTATTCTTATAGAAGAAAAAAGAAACTACACTAGTAATTATATAGTGCCTAGATTTATAGCAACTTTTACGTAGCTTATGCGTAGTCTACGTATAGCCCTAACCTAGCCGCACACAGTCCGCGTACTTTCCGGAGCTAGACTTAACCTAAGCTTATAGCTCAAGTCCATAACATTTTCTACGTAAATAATATTATAGTGCTGTTTCTAAACGGATTTAAAGCAGAATTTAAAGAGCTACATAAGCAGTTAATAAATAGTCTAGATATTAAAGACTAAGGCGATTTAAAGTGGTTCCTAGGCATTAAAAATATTAGGAATTATAATACTAAAGAAATATAGTTATTATAGGAATTATATATTTAAAAGATTGCTTAGAAGTTTATCCCTAATATTATTAATGATAATTTAAAGAGCTTAATTATAATACCTCTAATAATAGCTATAATTATTCTAAATAACAGCGAAGCTACTAATAAAGAGTTTAAGTACTATAGAGTAATTATTAGCTCTTTAGTCTATCTTTATATTATTAGAAGACTAGATATAGCCTTTATAGCTTTAAAGCATACCTCTTTTATAATAAACCTATTAATAAAGCATATTAAGCTTATAAAGGCTACTCTAATATACACTTAGAATATAAGGAAGCTATGCCTATAATACTTAGGCATAGATAGCTTTAATATATTATTCTCTAGTACTAATGCCTCTCTTAGTAATAACCCTAATACTTAGAAGTTAATATAAGGCTATGTCTTTATTATACATAGAGCTATAATTAATTAGAAGTCTAGAAGGTAGTATTATATAATAACTTTAAGTATAGAAGCAAAGCTCTTTATATTAAATTATAGAGTAAAAGAATATATATCTCTAGGAAGACTGCTTTATAATATTAGCGTATAGGTCCTTTCTCTATTAATTATCTAGTGTAATAATAAGTAGATAATCCGGATTACTAAATATATAGAAAGAAGGCTTTAGACTAGCCTTAAGTACCTTAATATAAATTAAATAAAGATTTAAGAACAATATATAATAGGTAATATTAAGGTTAATTAAATAAAGACCTCTAAGATACCTATAGATAGCTTTATAAAGCCTCTTTTAGGTTAAATATATAGGGACTTCTACTATAGAATTAGCTTATAAGAGATTCCTGCCTAATTATAACACTAGGGATTGTTTATAATCTCTTCCTATAGCTTTAATCTTTAGCTTTAATAAATATCTTAGCTAAGGGGGGTATATTAAGGAGAGTGCCCTTAAAGCTTAGGATATATAAGGGTAGCGCGTATTAATAGGGATAAAACATAAGGTTAGATATTAGTAAATATAATATATTAGAAGTACCTTTGTAGACTAGTTATTACTATAGCGTACTGTGTACCTTTTAGGTACAAAAGTCAGGTGCTATCTGCACCTCTGATTGATCAAATCGAACGTTTTCGATCATCTACATCGACCCCTACCTGATAGCTATACTAAACCCTCCAGTCTAGCTAGCAGCAATTGTACCCCAGTGGTGCGGCAACACTTCCCCCTATGGCCCATAGTCTAGCCCTCTGATCTACCACTGCATCTCGATTCCCTCCCAACCTTACAGCACCGCCAACTCCTTTGGTATTATTAACTCCCGCGTTCTCCTGACCCGAGCACCATCTTCCTTGCTCTTGAAATACCGGCCGGTCTTGTAGCTCCAGAGCAGGCTGCCGAGGGCATGGTTCCTCTCGACGTCGAGAAAGCCGAGGAGCGCGCGGTCCGCCTCCTCGCCGAAGCAGGGGAGCTCCGACAGCGCTCTGTAATAGCGCCTGTAGCAGTCGTTGATTATGACTCCGACCTCGTTTATAGCCTGCTGGGTCGAGAGCCCCTTGACCTTGAGCAGGCGGACCATGTTGTGGTCCACCCCGAGGCGAAGGTCCTTCTCATAGGAGAGGATGTCGTTGACTAACAGGATCTGGTCGCTGATGATGACCATTATCTCAAACACGGACGGATGATCCGCTACCTCGGTGGGCAGGTCAATCCCAGCGCACCATTCGTTGAGGACGAGCGCAGGATATGCGCCGAGAGAGCCCCGGCGCATCGCCAGGTACTCGTCAGGACCGCGCGTGTAAGACCGTCCCTCGACATTGGTCCTAACTTGCGCGATCAGCCCCTCCCAGTAGAGCTCGTGTGCCCACTTCCAGCGCTTCTGGAAACGCTCTGACGATGGCTTTCCCTGGAAGAAACCGTCGGGACTTTGCTTGACGCGATCGCACAATGTCTGGAACACATAGCGAATAGGGTGTTCTGAGTCAGCGCTGTACCGCGGCGCGGTACCCTCCATGATCTCACGTGTCCTGGCAATCTCGGCCATGGCAGCATCCAGGTCATTCGACAGGTGGCCCTCGTCGAACTGGTCGTCGAACAGGAAGGCCCACGAGTTCCAGTCGCTCGACGTGCGCAGGGCGAAGGCACTACAGTCGGGCGCCCAGATGCTCGCAAGGAAGGTGAAGTCAACCCGTTTGTTCTTGCTGGCCCACTTGGCATCGGCTTTGATCACGCTGGACATGATCGTTGTTAGTCAGGGTTGACTCTTGGGGATCTTATTGTTTCCTGGGGCCACTTACGAGGCAATCCACTCGTCAGCGTCCGCCTTGACGCTGGAATAGTTGGGATTTTGGCGGGCCGGAACCGACATGAGTGAGCAGAAGAGGTCGGGAAGGATGAGAACCTCCACCTTCGAATGATCTTGAAATTTCTCATGTTTGGCGTCGTTATAGACCCCGTTCCCGATCATCATCTCGGACTTGAAGCCACCGTCGAGTTGGACCATGATGCTTGTCTTTGTTAGGTTTGATTGTTCTATGTTGGATAAGCAATCAAGTTCATCAATGCCTCTTAAACTTCTCAAGGTCTGGCAAGATCATACGATGTAGGTCTTTATTATATTTTAAGCGTGGCATATAGTAAAAGATCTCCAGGCTCTAACTCTAGAGTCTAGATATGGAAGGACGCCGTCCACGGAAAGGAATCCGTCGTGTCGTCAAAACATACAAGCGCCACCGACGCGCCCCGGCCTTGCCTCTCCCATTTGAGCATGATCCGGTCCGTAGCGGTCCGTCCCGGACAAAGCACTGCCACAGTACGAAGTACAGGAAGGTGGTAAGCAAAACTATTCCGGATGACTAACATAAGCCTGGGCCCGGTCTGTATCGGTCCCGAACAAAACATTGCCACAGTACAAACAATACGAAGTACAAGAGGGTGGTAAGCAATACTATTCCGGATGGCTAACGTGAGCCTCGATCCGTTCCGTTACCTATCGGTCCCGGACAAAACATTGCCACAGTACAAACATTACGGCAATATTGTAGCTTACTGGTCGAGCGGCTGGTTCAGTGAGCTGCCTGGGGATTGGTGCCCCACTATCAGCACTCATTTAGTACGCGCGGCCCAGCAAGCTTTGGGGGCTGGAACGTTTTCAGGGTCTTGGGGGATAGAATTAGGAAGGTGCGGCTAATCTGCTATACAGAGGATTGATTACCACATGGATAACCCTGGCGACCTGTACTACTATGTAGGACTTCCATTATCTCTTGAAATTGATAACCCAGTAGTTTACTGCGTTACTGCGAGCTGGGGTAAAGACTAGGGGAGGCGACAGGGGATCGTAATATCTCCTTAGAGGTCATAAGCCTTGTGGGTCTGAGGGGCCCCCACAAGCCCCCTGCCAGAAGGTTAGTGACTGCTTAAGTACGCGGAATGTGGTGTAGTAATTTATATAGGGAAAATTACTAGTACATTAATTATTAGCTTATTTATTTATAAGCGAATATACCTCTAGTTCACTTTTATCTAATTGGATACAGACCCTAGCTGACGTGACTCCACAAGGCTTATGACCTCTAAGTAGATAGGAGAAACAGTTAGGGGGTGGATATAAAGTTCATTACCGTGCTCAGGTATAGAGTCATGGACCTGTCCTCATTGCCTCTAACCTGGATCAACTTGCCCAGCGTACACTCCTGATCCGGGTTTTCCGCTAGATACTAGCCCTGAGATATCCAGGAAATCTAGAAATCATGTTTAGTACTCTACGGCAAACGTTTGGTAATAGAGACCAACTCCACAGCGTGGAGATTGTCCCGCCCTTTGACAAGGAAAGGACATCAATGCGGACGGCCTGCGAGAGATGCCGCACACAGAAGGTCGGCAGAGCACGTTCATTTATCTTTGTCTAGTTGAAGTCTTTCTCGACACACTGTAGAGACCTTTTCATTTAACATCCATGAAACTAACTAACGTTGCGTTGCTTTTAGTCCAAGTGCGTGAGCGGCGAGAACGGCTGTATGCTGTGCGTTGCCAAGAACCGAAAATGCGAGTACTCGGTCGTCTCGAGGCCTCGAAGGCGCGCGCCTAGCGTCGCTAGTGGTGGTTTAAAGTCCCGGAACGACGACAACAACCTAGTTATTAACCAGCACAAGCAGTCGAACCAGGCGGGGATAATTAAACGCCAGTCTCGAGTGCAGACTACGAGACAATCATCGCCATTATCGACGTCTTCGTCATCCCCCGAAAGCCAAGTGAGGGTCGCACCAGACTCGCATCCCTCGCTTCAGGACAATAGCATTGCAGCAGCCGGGTCAGATACAGGCGAAGAAGATGCACAGCGACTCTTTTTCAGCGGCACACTCTTCCCAGACTCCCTTGGGCAGGTCCCGGCCGTCTTTCCGCAGCTCGACCCCGCCGCCGGGGACTTCTTTGGGAATGTGGCCGGCCCCACGCCCATGGCTGTCGCGAAACTCGGGGCAGGCCTCGGTCTCGGTGGTAGTGGTACAGCCGAAACATCAACCGCTCGAGGAGACAGAGGCAAGCACGATGACAACAAATCCCTCCACACTTCGCCGTCGGCAAACAGCCTGTTTGAATTCGGTCTGGACCAGATGGACTTTCTGATGGATAACTCGCACATCCCTACTACTACGATGGCTCCCAGTGCCCACGATGAAAAAGTCACAACCGAGGCCCAGCCTGCGACTCATTTCTCAACTCCGCCAGACTTGGATGCCACCTCCACTTCTACATCTTCATCTTGCTGCTGCATGATGACAGCTGTGAGCATCTACGAGGCCTTGCAGGCTCAGCTCGTTTGGGGCGATCCCGTTGCCGGCCCGTCGCCGGCACCAAGTCCCAAGTCTGTGTCGACGGACTCGCCATACTCGTCTGGGTCGTCCTGGTCAGGGTCAGGGTCAGGGTTAGGAGTAGACATGGGATCAGGCTCGGCAACATACCAGACAACGCCTCGTATGACCCAGCAAACGATTCTACAGCGCCAGAAGACCATACTTGTCCGTTTCGAGTCCCTCAGGTGTGGCACCTGCTGGTCCCGGTCGGACTTTGTCATGCTGATAATCACCATGTGCGATCGCATGCTAACCAGTCTGGAGGCGGTCGAACGTTTCGTTTGCAGCAAAAACGATAACACAAACGGGGTTATTAGTTCCAACACCACCGCTGCGGCAGACGTCAACGCCATGACAACATCACGCGCAGAGCTAGATCTGCCACCCCTGTCCCGCTCACGCCAGGTCCTGCAGCCTCGGATGAATGCTTGGCAGATCGACGACGATGACGAGCAGGATTTAGTTATCAGCCTGATCAAGTCCCGCGTAACAAGGCTCGGCAATCTGATCGCCATGGCTGAGGGCACGGGGAGCGCAAACGCGTGGCTTTGGCACGAGAGGCTGGCTCAGGCGCTGCGGAAGAGGTCTAACAAACTTCTTATTTCTTTGTCGTTTCGCGGCTTTCCTTGAGACCTAGTTTCGCCCTATCAGTTGTGGGGAGTTTATATAGACTGGTTAGAATGGCCCCTTCGGAATTAAATAAGGGGCAAGCACTTTCTCTGGGCAATTTAGACAAGTGGAATGTAGAAAACTCTGCTCAAGTGGAGGAGGAATATAGGTAGCCACACTACGAGTTATAACATCGAGGTCTCATGACGTTTTATACAGCTACAAGATAAATCATAGTTACATCTTCCAAGTCCAGTTTCTATTATCGTACGACTTCCTGCCCGTGCTGCATAACTTTCAACGTCTGTCTTCGGTTGAATGATACGACCTCTTAATTTCCGGGATTCAGACACGCATCCAGTGTTGCAGTTCGTTCAGACTCGCAGCTGCGGTGGAACCTTGCCGCTTTGGGCATGCTTCCGCCTCGTCGCTCCGGCCCCACCTCCGCCCTGCCCAGTGACGAGACGGTCGATGGCCGACGGCCACGGAGCAGCATAAGCATAATGCGGCCCGATAAGATTGATTAGGCACGACACCACCCTCAAGGACTAGACCTCAGGAGATATTAATCCATCAGGTCCAAGTTGTACCTCGATATAAGGCACTCGGATTCAAACCTGGTTCCTATGTCTCCTTTCTGATAGTAATAGGAGTCAACCGCACTTCAAAGTTGAAAGTAGCAGTCCTCGGCATTATTGTCAGGCCAAGCAAAGCTCCTTTGCAAAGACAGATGGATCAACCCTGGTTAATTACTGCCCATAATTCCCCTTCACCGTCACTGATACAACCCTCAATTTTCACCATGGCCTCCCCTCTTTTGCTCATCGGCATCATCAGCCTTGCCCTTAAAATCGTGCTCCGCTGGTTCGTCTTATACACGCGCACCGTCCTCAAGGTCCGCCGCAGCGGCATCCCCGCGATCCACAGCGGCATTATGATCTTCGAGTCTATCGTGCGGTCATGGTATCCCCGCGTCCCCGTCCTGATACCCATGGAAAAGTTCACTATCAAGAAGCCCTTCGAGAAGTTCGCCAATGCGCGTTCCGACATGATCGCTTTGACGGAGGCCGTGAGTGACGTTTTCCGCCCGCACTGACCCCCTTTTCTAGAAGGAATAGGTACTGACGTGAGTGGAATCCCATTACTAGTCATCACCAAATCGTATCGCCTACCTCTTCGGATCGCCCAAAGTCTTTCGCGAAATCGGCCGCAACGGCGACATCTTCCTCAAGCCGCTTGAGAAGATCCGCTATCGCATGCTCAATATCTTCGGACTGCAGATCGCCTCGGCCCAAAACGGCGCCGAGCATGAAAGACACAAGCGCGTTGTCAAGGCAGTGTTTAACGGCGAGCTCATGGAGAACGGGTGGCAGAACATGCGCAATATGTGGCGGAATATGCTCCGCGAAGAGGGCGTCTATCCAGCTGCCGCGAACTCCGACACCGCTCCAATCGTACGAGAAATGAAATCGACCATGCTAAAAGTGACGCTTGGTGCTATCGGCGCCTCGTGGTTCGACATCGATATACCCTGGGATCCGGCCAACTCCAAATCGTCGCACCGCCACAAGGAGAAGAACGAGCTAATGCCGTTCCCCGAGACGCTGCAAGTGGTATGGAATTCACCATTCGTGCAGACCGTGCTACCCCTGTGGTTCATGGAGTGGAGCCCCTCGTCGTATTTGCGTCGCGCTGGCTGGGCACAGCGATCCCTCGTTGCCCACATCAAGGCTGCGCAGGCTGAGACTAGGCGTAGAAACGACAATTTGAAGGAAACGGAGGGTCAAGGCGGGGCGAGAAAGTACAGGAACCTCATCGGTGCGCTGGTGGATGCCCAGAATGACGTAGAGAATATCGAAAAGGCCGAGAAGGGATACGTGGCCCCCGATGTCGGGCTATCGGACAAGGAAGTCCGGGGCAACATTTTCTCTTTCATGATGTAAGTCCATGGCCCGACCTAACAGTCGCTGTATCGTTGCATTGTGCTAACACATGAGTAACTCAGAGGCGGTCACGAAACATCCTCGTACACCATCACTTTCGTCATGGCTTTCCTTGCCAGGAATCCCGAGTGGCAAGAAAAGCTGCATGCTGAGGTCAGCAAGGCGAACATGCTTCCCTTAGACGAAGCCACAAGCGTGGACAACCCGAAGCCGCTGAGGTTTCTCGCCTACGAGGAAATATCGAACCTCCCTCTCGTGCTTGCGGCTACCGTCGAAACAATCCGCATGCGCGACGTGGCCATGCAGCTGACCCGTGTAGCCTCCCGTGACACCACACTCAACTACACAACATGGGAGGGTGACGCCGCCAACCCGGCCGAGACCAAGGTTCACCATCACACCGTTGCCATTCCCGCGGGCACGCGTGTGCATCTCGACATGGCGGCGTTCGGTGTCAATCCGTTTAAGTGGGAGGACCCGGAAACATACAACCCGGCGCGCCATCTTCGCGAGACTGAAGACGTGAATGGCAAGAAGGTGACCGTACGTTTTCTACCCCTCTGTTCAGACGAAATCCCGAAGCCGGCACTAACCCCCCACGCAGCTTACATACCAGGACTTTGTCGGCTACTCGGCCGGCTCGCGTCAGTGCATTGGCAAGCGCTATGCCGAGGTAACTATGGTGTGCTTCCTGGCCCATATGGTTCTCAACTTCCGCTGGGAGGTCGTGCCCAATCCGGGCGAGACCCAGGAGCAGGCCAACGTGAGGGCGTCCACGGGCTCGGAACAGTTCCTGTTAACACCGCCGAAGTACGATCTGCGCATTATCAGACGCTAATGGGCGAGAAGACTGGGTACAGGGAAGCTTCAACTACTGTTTAGGTAGCAGCTTCCGGCTTAAACTGCATCTTGTTTGACTGTCCTCACAATTTGACGCCACCAAAGTCGCTCTTGCCTCCTGTTAAAGATAAAAAAAGTGGTCAGTGGTGCTGGACGTTTATGTAACGAGCATTTCGTGGAGAGGCTAAGGCCGTAGTATAGATTTTGTCCAAAAGAATAACATAAATTTTGTCCAGCCGGCAAGTTAGACAAAGAGGATTGTTTAGGAAACTACTCGTCATGCCTTTGAGCGGTCTGAGCAGAAACGTGAGGTGGAAGAAATAAGGTTTGTGACGGTGTGGTTAACCGTTATTACTAAGTGTCAAGGTAGGGGTAAATGTAGATAATAAAAAACGTTCGATTTAATTAATTAGAGGTGTAGATAGTATCTAACATTTATACCTAAAAGGTATATATATATTATTTACTCTAGATAGCTCTATAAATAGCTATTACTAGTACTCCTACTACTAAGTTTAAAGGGAAAACCCTAAACTAGGAAAAAAAAACCCCTTATATTTATGTTTAGTTTAGTGCTAGCCTTATAATAAGTCTATATTACTTAGTATATGGCCTATTATAAGTATTGATTACTAGCTTATACTAGCCTTATTCTAATATAAAGAGAAAGAAAAGAAAAAATATATAAAAAAAGTATTCTTAGGCTTCTCTTAGCTTTATTTTAGTATAATAATAAGCTTATTCTAAGTCTCTTTACTTTTACTTAGGGTAATATAGTTTTAAGTTTATAGTATTAATTTACTTCTTATTTACTTTTTATACTAACTCTTTTATAGCCTTACTTTTTAGCTAGTTTTAGCCTAGTTTTACCTTATTTATTTAGTAAAGTATAAGTACTTATTTTTATTTAGTTATTTTAAGGGAAGGGTAGTTTTAGCCTAGGGCTAGAATAATCTTATACTTAAGCTAGTCTTATATTATTAGATTTATTAGATTTATTATACTTTATTTTTAAGTAAGTTATTTCATTTATCCCCCCTCTCCCTTAATAAATATAAAAGAAAGCTCTCTTTATTAGGAGCGCAGAGGTTAGAGACAGGACGTTTATTAGAGCGAATCTTTAGAGAACCTTTAGGCCATGTGAATAATAAAGAGACTAGCTTACTATAAGATAGCTATATGCTTATAAAGCAAGGTACTTATTAAAGACTATATATATTATTAGTGCTAGGTTAGAGATTAAAACCTTTATACACTAGCCCTTAGCTAGTATCTTTCCAGTGGTAACTGCGAATCTTAGCCTTCACTTCGTTTTTATTAAACCCTGCGGTACAAGCCGTGACACTCTTCCCCTTAGGGTTCTAGTTTTTTTTCTCTTTTTATATTAAACTTCTTGTAGATTCTTCCCTTTTTCCTAGACTATTTAGGGCTATTTTAGGCTAGATTTAGGTTAATTACTAATATTTATTATAGATAAGAAAGAAACCTAGTATAATATTTATAAAGCCTATAAGTATTCTAGTATTATTACTTTTCTAGCTTTAACTTACCTAGAAATCTATAAAGTATAAAGGTTTTCTGAAAAAAACTATAATTACTAAGTAATATAAGTAAGTTAAGGATAGAGGTATTTTTATAAGTTATATTTACTTTTATTCTAAGCTTATTTTACTACTAATTTACACTAGCTTAAAGACTTAAAAGATGTCTAGTATATCTCCTATAAATCTTACTTAGTTTAGAATCCTAGGTATTAGTACTAAATAATTATTAATAAGTCTATCTCATTTTAGCTTAGTAATAAGGCTAACGTACTAGGTAAGGATAGCTCCTAATATATATTTTAACTATTTAGTTTAACATTATTAATATAATAAGGTAATAGTTACCTTTTTTCTAGCTTAAGTCTATAGCTAATTTACTTAATAGCTAAATTTATCTAGCTAGTAAAATAAGCACTAGTAGCTAGTTAAGACCTAGGCTTTTATAGCTACTAGGGGTAATATAAGTGCCTTTGATTTAGTCTAGTAATGGTTTTATTCTAGAACTAATATCCTTATTTAAGTCCTAAATAACTTCTAAGACTAGGCTAGTTTCTCTAAGGAATAATACTTTAAGCTTATCTTTTAGCTTTAGTACTTAGATATATATATAGTAAAGATAAACTATCTCTTACTTATTACTATCCCTATAAAGAATTATATAAAAGTAATAAAAAATACTATTTTTATTTTAGATAAAAAGTAATATAATAGCTAGTTTTTAGTTTAAAGTAAGGATAATAGTAAGTTAGTTAGACTTATAGTACCTAGAGTTTTTAGTTAAAATTAATCTAATAACTATTCTAGATATAATTATTCTTTTACTATAATTATAATATTAAGTTTACTTCTAGCTTACTAGCACTCCTATATTATTTAGTTTATTTTCTATTTTATATTTATATTTAAGTGATTTTCTATTTATTCTTAGAATTACCCTAAGTTCTTCTATTTTCTAAGTTAGTTAATAGCTAGTTCTTATATTAATAAGTAATATTAGAGTTTTTATATACTTAGGAACTATCTAGCTAGGAATTTTACTTTTAGGGGATTATTTAGGGCTAGCCTTACTTCCTATATATTAGTAAGCTAATATTATTCAGGCTATTTATAGTTATAGTTACTATAGTTAACTAATATATAATATTAGTCCTTTATTCCCTAGCTATAGCTATATAAGGGTAAAACTACCCTAGGGATGTTTTTATTAAATAGGAATTTATTAAAGCTTATTTTCCTTATATATAACGAGATTATTATTAATAAGATATACTTATCTAGCTTTATATAAAACTTTTAGATTTTCTTTAGGTTATAGGTAAGATAGTCCCTCCTAAGCACGAGGTAAAACTGCTTAAATGATTAAAGCTCTATGTTTTTTAACATCTTTTCTAAATATCTAGCCTTTTTCTCTAGTCTTGTATTCCCTTTCTTATTTATACTTTTCTTAAATTCCTCTATATTTTCTTTGGTTTTCTTAAATTCCTTTTAATTAGGATTTTTGTTAGCTTTTTAAATAGCCTAAAGGTTCTATAGCCTAGTGGTTATTGCCCCTAGCTTTTAGTTACCCTTAGCTATGCTATTATCTAATTAGTTAGGAGTTAATTAGTTAATTAGTTATGTAAAACTTACCTAGCAATTATAATAAATTAAATTAGAGATAAGTAAGAATAAGTTATATTTAGTTTGCCTTAGAGCTTTAAAGTATAAGTAGTAAGCTATAAGATAGAAGAGATATAAAGAGATAGAATAAACATAGTTATAAAGGAAGGGGGAATTACGTTAATTTATGCTATAAGTAAAATAAGTAAAACTCAAATGAATTTAAGTTTAACTATAGTAGCAAGTTATAACTATATCTTACGCTAATATAGCCTCAAAGTTTATTACAAACTTTGCCCTAACCTCACAGCCCCCTGTATTTATAACCTTAGAGCTTATACCTATTATAGGTTTTATTTATTACTGTGGCTATAAGTATTTGGAAACCCCGTGGCGTGGTGGTCACACGCTGTGGAGACCTGTTTCGAGTCGCAGGTCGTGGGTACGAATCCCACACGGGGCACAATTTTTAGAGGTCTTGGTCACGCCTCTAAAAATTAAACCAATCGCAGGGCGAAAAAAAGGGGGTCCGGGTCCCCACTTTTCTAGCCTTGTAAGCGAATCAAACAAGCTACTTCGCTATATAAATTAGCTAGGATACCCAGAGCTCTAGGGTTTCAATTTAAGCTAGGGCTTGCAACTATATTGCATAATTGATGGATTTAGGAACTCGATTGTTAAATACGGGGATAGTTAGAGGGGAAAAAAATATCGTTGTAACTAGCTTAGGTAACAAACACACACGAAATAGAACCATGTATGTGTTAAAAATACATAAGGCTTTGTAATCCTAGGTGTAGATGGATTAGTCCACTCTTTTGAATTTAATAGGTTATAAGCCTAGTGGCGTAGTGGTTATAGCCCACTGCAGCGTAGCTTACGCTTTTAGCTTACTATAGTGGAGCACTGCTCTGTAAGGCAAGGTTACGAGTTTAAACCCTGCTAAAATAACTAAAGAAAAATTTAATTACTAGTATAAGCCTAGGACCTCTAGTGGGGCACCTAGATATGCAATTCCAGGGGGGGTGTTAAAAATACATAAGGCTTTGTAATCCTAGGTGCAGATGGATTGGTCCACTCTTTTGAATTTAATAGTATGTAGTTAAACAAACAAATCATAGTAGGTTTTTCACCTAACTAGGTAACTAACTAGTTATCTAGTTATCTGATAACTAGATATCTAGCAACCTAGTACGGTTTTCCTACTACAAAGCAAATACCACCGCAGGAGTACTAGTACATAGCATAAATTGCTATCTAGCGTAATTAATATATATATAAATATTTGGAAGTTAATTGTTTTACTAGCTAGGTATTGCTAGTAATAATTATATATTATGACAAACTAGACGCATTAGCTATAACTAATAACGCCAAAAAAAATTAAAAATCAATAGGTAAGATAGTAGTTTTTAGTTAGCTTTTTAATATATTTACTTTAGGCTAGCCTCTTCTTATTATACTAGTTTTTTTTAGTATTATTTCTATTTCTTAAATAGGTTTATATTTACCTTATTATTTACAAGTAAGAGTCTCCTTCTATAGTATAATACTATTACTACTAAGTTAGCAATAGTTTAAATTATTTCTATAATTTTACTATTTATAACCTTATTTTTAAACTTCTATTTTATCTTATTTAAATATTAATGAAGGGGGGGAATATAAGTCTTAATTTCTAGTTATATAATAAGAATAGCTTTAAATACCCTTATAATAATCTAGAGGTAAGCTAATTAGTTTACTATAAAGCTTTTTACTACTTCTCTTAGTTTTCCTCTCTTTTTAGTAAGAGTATAGTAAGCACTTACTTTATAAGTAAGAATAAGTTAGATTACTTATATATATAGGAGTTTAGTGTCTTTAAAGCTATAGCGTTATACTAATACTACTAGTATAAATAATATAAGCTATTACTAAGTAAATTTACTTTTAAGAATATTTTTATAAGTACTTTAGTTAAGTTTTTTATTAACTTATACTCTAAGGAATTTATATAACTTTATAAGCACTATTTTCTTTATACTAAGTTAGACCTTAGTCTAGGGGGGTTTATAAGACTTACTCAAGTATATAAGTTTAGTCTTAGCTAGGTTAAACTTAACTATTACTTACTTTACTTATTTCTTATAGATTTTTTATATAGCCTTAAGTCTTTTTTAAGTCTAAGTAATAGTTTTACTAATTGCTACTATATTTATATTATTTATAAATCCTATAGCTACTATACTTAATATAGCTTAGAGATAAATATATAGTTTTACTAAGTAAAGAAAAAAGAAATTAGTAAAAGAAATAAGCTTTATAAGGTACTAGCCTTAAGAGTTTTTGATTAAAGCTAAGCTAGCTTATTCTATTTATAAGGAAGCTTTATATTATTACTATTAGTTACTATAGGACTCTTATCTTAATAAGTATAAAGATTAAATATAGGTAGCTAACCTTATTAAATACTAATAATATATTTATTTATACTAGTAAGGTAATACTATCTCTTTCTTAAGCCTTTTTAATATACTTTATAAAGACTCTTATTATAGTCTTTATTAATTTATTTATCTTATTACTTATTTATAGTTTAAGAAGTAATTCTTTTACCTTAGTAAAGGCTATAAGTTACTTTATAATTATTACTTTTATAATTTTTCTAACTATATTAAGTAATAAAATAAGCCTTTATATATTAGCTTTCCTTATTTCCTTAGTTATTTTACTTAGTTTTCTTATTACTATTACTCTTATAGTATAAAAGTAAGCTAGGAAGTATTTTATTTCTAAGACTATATTTAAAAGCTAAGCTATAGTATCTTTAGCTAGGTCTTTATAGGCTTTAATAAGGCTTACTAGGAGTTTATTATTTTCTAGTACTTTCTAGCTAGCTATATTTAATAAGATATTTATAATTTTTTTTATCTAAATTATTCTTTATTTAGGAATAGTATATTCTTAAGCTCTAGGAAAGAGAGGTCTAGTATATGTAAGAGGTTTACTATAGGTTTAGGGAAGAATCTTTATACTAGTATACTAGCCTTATTATTATATATAGTAGCTAGATTAGGGTTATTTTTACTTCTTTTTAGCTTAAGGAGTCTAGGGAGCTTCAGGGAGGCCTAGCTTTAAAGCTAGGCCTATCTTTCTAGTCTTTAGACTTCTTTATCCTTCTCCTATATATTAGCTTTTTATAGGGTATCTCTCTATATATTTCTTTTTATCTCTTTAATAATATAGTTTTAATTCTTATTTACCTTAGTATAAGCTTACTAGTTTATATTAGTTCTCTAGTATTTTTACTATCTCTTAGCTTACCTTACTTTACTAACTAACTCTTATACTTTCCTTAACTATTATACTTCTAGGCTAAGGAGTCCTTAAGGCTTCTTTAAGGTTACTTTATTTATAATTTACTATAGGTTTAAGATAAGCAATATTATATAATTATTAATTCCCTCTTTATTATAAGGGCTTAGTATATTTTTAGGTTAAACCTTCGCATAATCTTCCGCACTGCTCTAAAGGTCCGGAATCGCCTCTAAAATACAAACTATATTAATATTTAAATTCCTTACCTCTATTTACCCCCCCCTATAATATTACACTATAATAGAGATAGAGGTAAGTATAAGGTTAAAATACTAATAGTAATTGATATAGGAGAAAGGGGGCTAGTATAAAGCTACTACTACTTAAATATAGGAATTAAATAGTTTAATATCTAAAGAAATAAGAATACCCTAATAATAGATTAAATCTATTTTAAATACCTAGATAATATAAAATTCTATAATAAAATCATAAGGCTTATCCCTAGTAATAAAGTTACCTAAGTATAGTATACTACTAAAGCTATTACTAAATAAGTAGTAAACTATACTTAAGCTAAAGTAAGGATAATAAACTATATATATATTCTTTACGCTAGATAGCTAATTAAGTAGCTAGTCCTAGTACTCTAACCGCTTAGTTAAGAGGGAAAACCCTAAACTAGGAAGAAAAACCCCCTTATATCTATAAACAAGCTAGTGCTAACCCTCTTTTAGGTCTACGCCGCATTAGGTATAGTTAACTATAGGTGTTTAGTGCTAGCTTACACTAGCCTTATCCTATAGAAAATAAGAGAAAAGAAAAATATATAGTAGTAAACCTATCTAGCTTCCTTTAATACTAATTTAACCTTATTCTAACCTTACTTTATACCTCTTACTCTATTCTATAGTAAAGTAAATTCTAATTTATAATAATAATTTACTTTTTATTTGCTTTACTCCTAGCTCCTCTAGTACCTTACTTTTTAGCTAACTCTAGCCTAATACTAGTCTAAATACCTTATAAAGTCTAAGTATATAGTTTTATTTACTTATAGTAAGGGGTAGGTGGTTTAGGCCTAGTGCCTAGGTAGTTCTACTTCTAAATTACTTACACACTATCTATATGTTTATTTATCCTATGCTTTATTTTCTAGGTAATATTATAATTTATTCCCCCCCCTCTCTCTCTTAAGTATAAAAGAGAGCTCTTCCCCCTATAAGGTTTTAACCTTTTTCCTCTTCTTATATTAAACTTCCTATAGGTTCTTATTCTCCTTACCCCTTCTTAAGGCTATTTAAGGCTCTTCTAGCCTAGTACTAGTTTAATTACTAATGTTTTATATAGAAATTTATAATAAAATATTACTAAATACTATAAGTACTTTATTATTAGTGCTATTCTAGTTTTAATTTACCTAGGAAATTATAACCTTAGGGAGATATCTAAGGAAATCCCTTATAGCAAAATAATTAGAGTAAGCTAAGTCTAAAGATCTTAAAGTAAGTTATTTCTACCTCTATTTTATGCCTATTCTAAGTCTAATCTAGGGTAGCTAGGTAAAACTTAAGCACTATAGTGTGTGTCTTATAAGACATAATTAATTAATAATCTAGGGCACTAGTGCTATAATATTATTAGTAAGTTAGTTTATTTTTAGTCTAGGAGTAAGGCTAATTTATATATAAAGGGGTAATATCTAATGCTTGCTTTAACTATTAGGTTTATAACTATAGATATTCTAAGGTAATATTAGCTTCTGCGCTTACTCTACGCTTACTCTAGTGCTAATTTGCTTATAGCTAAATATTACTAGCTAGCGGGGGGAGTATTAGTAGTTAGTTAATACCTAGGCTAGTATAGTTACTAGGAGTAATATAAGTAGTTTTACTCTAGTATAGTAGTAGTTTTATTTTAAGGCTAACTTTAATTATCTAGGCCTTAGAGGACTATATAGCTTAGGTTAAGAAACTCTATACTAAAAAACCACACTAAGAAGAAGTAAGGTACTATAGTAGTAGGCCTAGACCTAGCTAGGTCTAGGTTTACTAAGGAATAATATAATAAGGTTATCTTTTAGCTCTAGTAGCTTAATACCTAGGCAGCGGAAATAAACTAGCTCCTAGCTACTAGCCTAGTAGCTAAGGGCAAGAGTAAGGTAATAAAGGGTATAATCCTAGTTCCTAAGGAGAAATAGGGCTAATTCTAGGTTAGTAAGGGGGCGGCGGCGGGCTAGTGTAAAATAATACCTATAGTTTTTAACTTAAAATTAATCTAATAACTATTCTAAACCTATAGTCTTTCTATCTTAGTGTAATTCTGCCTTATATCTAGCCTATCTCCGTGGCTATATTATACTACCTAGTGTCTCTCTCTAGTTAGCCACGGTGTCTATTTATTAATTAGTTTAGTTACTTCTAGGGTAGCCTAGATTCTCCCCTAGTTTGCATTAGCTAAAGGCTAGGTCTTATGCTAATATATAATATTAGAGTTTTCTTATACTAAGGAACTATTTAGCTATACTTCTTACCCTTAGGGGATTATCTAGGGCTAGCCTCGCTTCCTATGCGTCTTTAGGCTATTATGTTTAGGGGTGTCTATAATTATAGTTAGCGTAGTTAATAATTATATAATACTAGTCTTTAACCACGTAGCTATAGCTACATAGGGGCAAAGCTACCCTAGGAACATGCCTTTAGAAGAGGAACTTATTAAGGCTAATCTTCCCTATATGTAATTATATTATTATAGAGAAGATATGCTTATTAAGTCTAGTGTGGAATTTCTAGATATCCTTTAGGTTATAGGTAAGTAAGCAGTCCTCTATTAGCTCTCTTCTATGCCTATGTTATCCTAGTTATCTATTAGAATACTAGTCTTCCTATCTTCTCTTCTACTCCTTATATAGTTATATATCTAGTTTATTATTAGCAAGGGGGGGTCTTCTTTTATACTATAGTACTATCTATACTAAGTTAGCTATAGCCTATATTTTATTTACTATTTTACTAAGTATAATCCTTTCCTTAAACTTCTATTTTATCTTATTTAGGTAAAGGTCTAAGGGAGAGATATAGGTCTTAACTTCTAGTTAAGTAACTAGTATAGCCTTAAATGCTCTAGCTATAGTCTAGAGGTAAGTTAATTAGTCTACTATAAAGCTTCTAACTATTCCTCTTAGTTTTCCTCCCTTCTTAGTTAGGGTATAATAGGCGCTTGCCCTATAGGTAAGAATAAGCTAGACTACTTATATATATATAAGCTAGGTATCTCTAAAGCTAATGCCCTATGCTAACGCTGCTAATATAGAGAGCGTAAGCTACTACTAGGTTAGCTTTCCCTTAAGGATATTCTTATAAGCACTTTAGTTAAGTTTCCTATTTACCTATACCCTAAGGAATTAGTATACCTCTATTAGCGCTATCTCCTCTATACTAAGCTAGACCCTTGCCTATAGGGGCCTATAGGCCTTACTAAAGTATATAAGTTTAGTTTTTACTAGGTTAAACTTTACTCTTACTTCCTTTACCTATTCCTTATAGATCTTTTATATAGCTTTAAGCCTTCTCTAAGTTTACGCTATATTCTTACTAAATACTATAATATTTATATTATTAGTAAATCTAATTACTACTATGCCTAGAATAGCTTAGAAGTATATATAAAGTTTTACTAAGTAAAGGAGAAAGAGAATTAGTAAGAGAGAAGATCCTTATAGGGTGCTAGCCTTAATCTTAAAGGGTCTAGAGAGTCCTTTATTAATACTAAGCTAGCTTATTCTATTCGCTAGGAAGCTTTATATTATAGCTATTAGCTAATAAGGGATTCCTATTTAGATTAGTAAGTAAATTAGGTATAGGTAGCTAACTCTATTAAAGGCAAATAAAAGATTTATCTAGGTAAGCAAGGTAATCTTACCTTTACTCTAAGCCTCTCTTACGCACTTCACTAGGACCTTAATTATAGTCTCTATTAACCTATTCATTTTATTTCCTATTTATAGTTTTAGGAGAAGTCCTTTTACCTTAGTAAAGGCTATAAGTTACTTTATAATTACTACTTCTATAATTTTTCCTATAATATTTAGTAAGGAGATAGGCCTTTACGCATTAGCCCTCCTTATCTCTTTTATTATCTTGCCTAGTTTTCTAATTACTACTACTCTAGTAGTCTAGAATTAGGCTAGGAAATATCTTACTTTAAGGATAGTATTTAAGAGTTAGGCTATAGCTTCTTTTACTAGCTTACTATAAGCCTTAATAAGGCCCGCTAGGAGCTTATTATTACCTAGTGCTTTCTAGCTAGCTATATCTAATAGGATATTTAATATCTCTTCTAATTTAAACTAGTTATTATTTAGGAATAGCGCGTTATCTAGCTCTAGGAAGGTAAGGTCTAGGATATAGGAGAGGTCTACTATAGGCTTAGGGAAGAATCTTTATATAAGCATACTTACCTTACCCTTATATATAGTAGCTAGGTTTAGGTTATTTTTAGTCCTTTCTAGCTCTAGTAGTCTAGGTAGTTCTAGGGGGGCCTAGCTTTAAAGCTAGGCCTATCTCTTTAGTCTCTACGCTCCCTTATCCTTTCTTTATATATTAGCCTTTTATAGGGCTTCTTTCTATGTGTTTTTTCTCTTAGTCCTAATAACTTATTCTTAGTCCTTATTTACCTTAGTATAGGCTTGCTAGTTTACTTCTATCCTTTATTATCTCTATTATCTCTTTGCCTACCTAGCTCTAATAACTACCTCTTTAGCTATCTTTAACTACTATGCCTTTAGGCTAGGGAGCCCCTAGGGCTTTTATAAGGCTACCTTATCTACTATTTATTATAGGTTTATAATAAGCTAAGTAGCGTAGATATCTATCCCTTCTTTATCTTGTAAGTCTAGGGCGTTTTTAGGTTAAAAGCGTACTACTACCTCCGCTATTATATATAGTTTATCTATTATATTTTACATATGCCTAAGAGTCTATAGGATATTATCTTATAGGTTAGTAAAGATACTAATTAGCTATAGGATATAATTAGATTTAGTAAGGTCTTTTGCTCCTTTATAGTGGACTTAGATATCTAGGGTTACCTACGCTAGGTTTATAGTACTATCCTTATTATCCTTATATTACCTAGTGGGTTCCCCTTAGGGTATTACTAGTCTAAGCCTCTACTAGCTTATAAGTTCTAGTAGCTTATTTACTCTATTAGTTATTCTATCTAGCCTATCCTAAAGGGAGTGCTTTTAGTTAAAGTCTCCTATAAATACACTTTAGTTATGTAATGTCTCTATATTAATATCTTATATAGGGGTGTTCTAGTTATTACTATAACCTTCTAAGTAAAGGGAATAGATATTAACCTCTTAAATTTCTACTAGTAACTAATTAGGCCCTCCCTAGGCTAACTATAACCTTATATTATATTTCTTATTTATATATATAGTATTATGCTTATTATAGTATACGAGTTAGAACTAGGCAAGGCCTAGTATAAGGGGCTATAGATATTTTATATATTCTTACTCTTAGATTACTATTATATCTATATTAGTTTAGTAATAGAGTATAATATGTATTAGGCTATCCTTCTTATTTATATTCTAAAAGAGAACTTATAATATTACTATATTAATTAGGGGGGTAGTAATAGGTCTTAGCTATCTTATGCTAGTTTTATTCTAGCCCTAAGTTATTTTATATACTACCTAATGCTTCTAGCTCTTAGCTATTTAGCGCTTTATTCTATATTTATAGGGTAACCTCTCTTTTTTCTTATTATTATTATAGGTTCTATAGCTATGCTAGCTCTCTCTTAGGCTAGAGCTAAGTTCCTACTAGGGGAGCTAGAGGTAAAGTAGGATAGTTATTCTAGGTATCTTACCTTTACTATATTTTACTTCTTTTTTAGCACTAGGTAGTCTCTAGACTAGGCTAGGTATAGCCTAGAGTATAGGATATAGTTTTCCTTAAGTTATCTATTTATTATAGGGTATAATGCCTCTTTATCTTTATGCTAGCTAGCTTTACACTTACTATACCTTAGTGCTGCCTTATAGAACTTAGTAATATATCATATTTAGAAGTAGTTATAATATTATCTAGGTTATAGGGTCTTATTATATAGTTTAGCTTAGAATAGCTTTGCTTTAAAGACTATTTTATCCTAGTATATTTTATTAGTATCTTTAACTTTAGCTAGTCTAAGAATTAGGGTGGTTTACTAGGTACCTTTGCCCTAGGGATATCTTGTAGTTACCTTAATTATATTTACTTTATTTACTTTTCTAATCTTTACTACTAGGTCTTTAATAGATATATACTTTATTAGGAAACCCTTAATAATAATACTAAGTATATAGTAGTAAATAGCTACCTCTAGGCTAAACACTTTAGTAATCTATTTTTAGTCTTCTTTATACTACGCTATATTTCCTTTAAAGGTAATAATTATATCCCTACTAGGGAGTCTTCTAGCTACTATTACTAAGGCCTATCTAATAGCTTTATTTATAGCTATAACTATATCTTCTATGCCCCTAGACTAGAGCAATTCTTATATAGTGTTTCCTTTTATAAGTACTTCTCTATATTATCTTCTAGGGATCTAGAGAGAGGGGGGGTTAGTATTTAGTTATTTTAGTGTAAGCCTAGCTATAATATTTGCCTAGGTTAGGGAGTTATTATCTTTAGCTTCCTCCTTAATAGCCTCCTTAAGAGCTATTTTTAATACTTCTTTAGTAATATAGATATTACTATTATTAGTGTTTATAGTTCTTATTTTAGCTTAGGCGTAGTTCGCTACCTAGTTAGCTATAGCTATTATAATACGCTACACTTAGGTAACTTTATTATTTAGGATAAGGCTAGTAATCTTATTATAATATTTTATATCTTTAGGATATATAAATTAGTTCTAGTCTACTATTAGGTTATCCTTGCTCCTTTAGATATTAAACTATCCTATTCCTATATTTAAGTAGTGGCTACTCTAAGCTAGCCCCCCTAAGCCTATATTAATTACTATTAGTATCTTATTCGCACTCTTACCACTAGCTCTATTATAATATAATATTATAGGGGGGGAGAAACAAAGGCAAGGATTTTGAATATTAATGTGATTTGTATTTTAGAGGCGATTCCGGACCTTAGGGTCAGTGCGGAAAAGTAAAGCTCGTTTTGATAATAAACTATAATAATAGTAATATTTATACTACTAAAGAAGCCCTTAAATAAACTCTTAAGGATGTTATTAAAGAAAAAGCTAAGAAAAGTAATACCTTAACCTAGGTAAGTATTACTACTAGCCTAGCCCCTAAATAACTAAATACCTTACCTCTCTCTCTCTAAATCCTAGGTAAGTAAGACTAAGAAGTTTTTATTGAGGGAAATACTATTTAGAAATTACTTTAGTCTAGAAGTATTGAAATGTAGGGAGCTAGTTGCCGGCTAGCAACAGCCGTACAGGTGTAGCTCTACGGTCGGGGACCAATAGAACTACCACGTTAAATATTTAACGCAACGCAACGGAAGGTTATGGCAGTTATTAACTAATAGAATTCAATCTAGATGACTTTTACAATATCTTATATATTAATAGTATAGATTTTAGTGACGTTATACAGGCAATGCGGCTGTTAGATTAAGAGGCCTAGCTATCTAGCTAGATTAAAAAGATCTTCTTCCTCTTGTATACCTACTAACTATATTAGTGAATCTAGGCTGCTAAAAGGGTCTTAAGGGCTACTTTTGATTTTCTATAAAATTTATTTATATGTAAAATCCAAAAAATCAACTTACTACTATATAAACTAGCAACCTATATGCACTAACTTTTAGTCTAAAAAATATTCTTGCATAAAATAAAAGCCTTATCTTTAAGCTTTAATTTACTATATGCAAGACTTTTGTACAACCTCTAGTTAAAGAGAAAATCGCTATTAAAGATAGCTATAGGGTAACCTATATATAGGGTAACCTGCTTATATTACCCTAGCTTACCTAATTACTAGTGGCGCTGTGGTTATGGCTACGCTTGTAGCTATAACGTAATTAAATAATTCATAATTGATTTAGATTAGTTATTCACATAGTTAGTTATAGCTATTAACAGCTATAATATAGCTTTTAATAGCTACCTTCGCGACCGTTAATAGCTACAGTGTAGCTATTAGGCTTGTAATGCAAGCTAGTAATAGAAAGGTCCTTTAACTAAAAAGGGCTAAAAATAAGTCTTATTTTTAACACTCCCTTTACAAAAGAATTACATTAAGGGCAATTAAAAGCGTATAAGGAGACTATAAGGTAAACAACAACTTTTAGATAATAATAGATAAAAGTGAAAAACAGGAAAAGATAAAAGACCCCCTTTTTAAATTCCTAGCTATTATTAAATATAGCTCCCTTTTTAGCGTTGTTTTTAGTTCCTTGTTAAAGGGATTTAGTTATTAGTTTTTAGTAATTATTAAGCCCTAAGAGCTTAATAAAAGCCTAATGAAAAGGTCTAGATAGAGGCTTTATTAGACTATCTGCAGGCATTAACTTAGTATCTAGATATTTGATCTTAGCTAAACCCTCTAAAACCTATTACCTAATATAGTTAAACTTTAGCAAGGTATGCTTTGTATGGCTATGTAAGGCAGGGTTATAGGCAGTGGTTATAGCGCCTTAATTATCGCAATATATCTAGATAGGGGGAGAAATAGGGGTTTTTAGCTCCTTAAATAAACCCTAAAGCCACTGTAGCTCCCGGAAGGTCTCGTAAATAGCGTTAGCTTTAGCTTCTAATATTAATAGAGCTATTGTACTAGCTTTCTTTAACTTCTAGCTAATAGGTCCGCTAGCTAGCTTAAATAGATAAGCATAGGTTAATTTAGAGGTCTTTTTATCCCCTGTAAAATCACTATTATAATAACCTATTAGGCTTTTACTAGCTATACCTTTAGGGTCTTCCCTATAAATAATAGCAAGGAATTTAGTCCCTAATAGGTACCTAAGCAGGTTTTTAGCTGCTTTTAGGTGCTCTATATAGGGGCTAGCTAGTGCTGTAAATAGCCACTAAAGTATAAAGGCTATGTCTAGCCTTGTAAGTAACATTAGGTATATTATAGTCCCTATAATACACTAATAAAGCTTGATTTCGCTAGCTATTAAAAGCTTGGTTATTTGCGTAGCTAATACGCCTACCTAAAGAGGTATACTAATAGGCTTACTATCTAGCATATTAAATCAATTTAAAGCCTCTAAGATATACTAAGATTAGTGGATTTTTAGTATCCTATTAGGTCTATCTTATATAATTTAAACCCCTAAGAAGAATTTAGCAGGCCCCCTATCTTCTATTAGATAGACTTTATTAAGTTCCTTTTTAAGCCTTTAGATATAAGGTAAATCTAGTCTAATTAGAAGATAATTATCTATATATATAATGATAAAGGTTTTAGTGAAGGGATTAAAGAATATAGCTAGGTTAGATATAAGAGGGTTAAATCCTAGGGACTTTAGCACTACTATTAGTGCTTATTACCACTCCCTTAAGCTCTGTTTTAGGCTATATAAAGACTTCTATAATAGAATTACTTAATCTTTAGAGGGTTTATAGCCAAAACTTTTAGCTAATTTAGCTAGTTTAGGATTTGCTTTAAGGAATTTAATAAATCCATCTAGAATAACCATATAAATCTATTGTTAAAGCTTACTGTTAAGAAAAGTCCCTATAAAATTAACCTGTTTGATTTCCTAGTTATTCTAAGCCGCTAGGGCTAGTAAAATCCTCTAGCTAGGGGGAATGCTTATGGCTGCAAAGGTCTCTAGATAATCTAGACCTTTAATTTGCATAAATCCCTTAGTAATAAGTCAGGCCTTGTATTTTAAAGGATTATTTTCTTTATCCTTTTTAAGCTTATAAACAAGCCTATTCTTTAGTACTTTTTAGCCCTTAGGTACTTAGTCTTTCCCTATAAATTTAAAAGTACTAGCCTTTAGAAGCTATTTATATTCCTTATACATAGCTTCTATCCATTTATCCCTATTAGGGCTAGATATAGCTTACTTCTAGGTCTTAGGTTTAGGGCTATTAGGGTTATTTTCCTTTAGCTTCTCCTATACCTTAAAGCAGATTTCTTTTATAAAATCTAGAGAAGAAGGGGAACTAATATTAACATCCATAGGGTTAATATTAGGGTTGAAGTTAGTAATTTTGTTAAAATCCGGGTCTGGAGTCGAAATCTGATTTCCTAGTTGAGTTATAGGCGGTGCCTGTACAGAAGCCTCTAGAATCGGTTCCTTAGGGGGTTGTATAGGCCCTATAAGGTGTTTTTCTTAACCTATAGGGGGTTCTCCTATGTTGTCTATAGGGTAATCCTTTAAACGTTGATTTAGATCTTGATTTTCTAAATTATTTTCCCTCTCTAAAGGGTTATCCCCAATAGAAAGCCTAGGTAATCCTTTAGAGACAGGACCTATAGGTTCTATAATCTTAATAAAGCTAGTCTTTATAACTAGCCTTTTAGAGGGGATATACACTAGGTAGGTGTTAGAACCTAGTGTAGCTAAAAGTCTTCTAGGGATAGTCCTAGTAGCTAACTTCTAGGCTTTAGGTTGTTTTTCTAGGGGGATTAGAATCTTATAGTGAGATCCTATAGCTCTAATACTGCTAATATTAGTCGTATAGGGCTAATTTAGCTCCCTAACTAGCAGTTGTTCAGGGCTTTTATCCTTTATAGTATTAGCAGTTATATTAACTAGGTTAACAACTACAGGTAATACAAAACACTATAGATATAATGGTAATTTTGCCCACTAAATAGTAGCCCTTAATTAGTCTAAAATAGTCCGAATTAAACGCTTTGCTAATCTATTTTGCTTATGGATATAGGGACTAGAAGTTATAAATTTAATCCCTTTAGAATTTAACTAAGTCTAATAACTAGAATTGATTTCTAGACCCCTATTAAAGTGAAGGTGCCTAGGATATTGACCTAGTTGATTTTTAAGCCCTCTAAAGAAGCCTTTAATAGCCCTATAAATAGTTAGGCCTTCCTTATTAGGTAATAAGAACACCCACTTATATCTAGTCTTTTGATTAACTAGAAATAAGCAAATTAACTATTTATTATACGGTATAGGGCTGATTTTTAGCGTATCCCCCTCTATTTAATCTAGAGCTCTAGGGGGGTTAGGGATAGCTAATTTCCTAGGTCTTCTAACTACCTTAGATTGATCACAAGCTATACACTTAAAATCTTTATCCTTAATTTTAGAAAAATCAGGGATTTCTTTAGTTATAAGGCTTGTTTTCTTTAGCAAAGGAAGCCCTAGGTGCCCTAATTATACATGCCATAGGCTAGCTAGTTCTAGTAACTGTTAATATTAAAGATCCTTAGGGCCTGAATTAGGGTCTAGATTTAGGTCTAGATTAGGGCCCTCTCCATTAGTCCCCTGCTAGGCCCCTTAAGAACCATAGGCCTCTTAGAGAGGTATTAGGGACCTTTTTCTATTACTAAGGCCCTCTAATACCCCTAAATCCATTTCCTTAGATTTATAAGGGACCTAACCTAGGGCTATAGGCGTTAGAGAAGGGACTAAACCCCCTAAATTATCCCATTCGATTTCTTTAACATTATTATCATTTTCGTTGATTTCAGCGATTTCGTCTAAAACAGAAGCCTAATCTAGCTTTTTAGAGGGAATTTAAACCTCTATAGGGTAGCTATAACCCCTAAAGCTAGTATAGGTAAAAGGTTAGATATAATGAGATTCTTTGTTATAGGGCCCTTTATGTAACCTAGGTGTAGTTTAGTTTTTAATGTAAAAGAAAAAACCATGTTTTTCTATATCCAGGGTAGTAATACAAGACCTATCTTTAAGATAAAGGTGGTTTTTTATAAAGTAACCGCTAGATATATAGTGAATAAGGCCACTAACTATATTAACGTTAAGCTAAGGAAAATATAGAGCGTTCTTTAGCACTAAGGTCCTATATTTATTAGGTTTCTTTTAATATAAGACCTTAAAAATAGCACTACCATGGCCCTTAGGATAAATAGGACTACCACTAGTTATAATAGGGTTAGATTCCCCCTTTTTATAAGGGGTATAATCCCTAAAGACCTCCCTAGAATTAACTATATGTACAGTTAAACCTGTATTATATAATAGGGCTTTTTTTATGTCTTTACTGTAATAATTAAAACCATTTAAGGAATTAATTTCTTGTTTTTTATTATCCGAATCACTAGAGCTAGAATTAGAGCTACTATGACTAGAGCTCTTATAACTAGTCTTGTAATTACTAGGTTTCTTATACGGATTAAGGGCTCTATTAGAAAGGTTATAATTACCTAGCATAAAAGAACCCTCTGTAAGCTCTTTATTTTCCTTTTTATCTGATTTTTAACCCTTTTACTTCTTTTTCTTCTTATTAGAATTAGAAGAGCCCTTATTTTCTTTAGAGCTTTCTTTCTTCTTTTTCTAACCTTTAGGTGCCTTTTCCTTGTCTTTAGCACCTTTTTCTAGGTCTTTAGCCCTATAATTCAGGGCTTTAGATACCGTAGATAACTTATCCCTCTGCTTAGCTAGAAGGTCTGCTATTAAAAATTAAAGATTTAGGGCATCTAAGGGAGCCCCTATAGCCCTATTTATACGCATGCTAAATCGTTGCCTCTTAGCCCACTAAGGGAAGGTTAATTTTAGGGATTAAAGATATTAATTAACCTGATCTATAGGATTAATTAGGACCCCTAAAATCAATAATCTAGGTAGTAGATTATTAAAGACCACATTAAAGGACTCTAGGGTCCCCTTATAACCTTAAAAATTTAGGTTATAAAAGTTAGAATATAAGGACCCCCTCTGGATTTTAACGCTATGTGAATACTACTATACAAGTAAATTATAGGCTTCTTTAGGTGATTTTTGCTAAGTTATAGCGGCTTAGGGGCCTTCTGTATAGCTATCCCTTAGTAACATAAGGATAATAGCTTAGTTAGCGTCCCCTAGCGCCCTAGAAATATCCGGATTATCTAGAAATGTAGGCATGCCTAAAGCTCTAAATTAGATAGCTAGGGCTTGTTTCTATTAATTAAAGTTTTCATCTCCTTTAAGCTTAGCAGTCTCTAGGAAGCTATAAACCCTCTTATTAAATTCCTTAATAATTAAATTATTAAAAGCAGCTTGTACAAAGCTAGATTTAGGTGCCTTATCTTAAATAGGCTGCTAAACTTGCTCCTAACTAGTAGGCTTAGTAGCTTCCACACCCTCTATGCCTCTATTATTAATAGCTATAGTTAAAGCCTCTAGCTTCTGTAATAATAGATTAATAGTATCTTATTGCTTAATAACCTGCTCTTTTAGCTGATTATTTAGAACCTCTTGCGCACTTAGATTAGGGACTAAAGGCCCCTAACCTTGTTGATTAGTATCTATCTTCTAATTTTAGAGAAGGGAAGTCTTCTATTTATACTGTAATTCCTTTTTATAGAAGAGAAAAGCTTCTATCTATGCTAAATTTCCTTTTTTATAGAAGGGAAAAGCTTCTGTATTGCTCATGCGCTTCCTGTTTTATAGAAGGGAAGTCTTCTATAACTATAATAATTCCTTTTTATAGAAGGGAATAGCTTCTATCTCATAGGTCCTTCCTTTTTTATAGAAGGGAAGTCTTCTATAACTATACGTAAAGTACACTAGAAAGAATTTTATAGTAATAGGCTAGGCTTATAACCTATTGAAATGTAAGGAGCTAGTTACTAGCTAGCAATAGCTATATAGGTGTAGCTCTACGGTTAGGGACTAATAGACCTACCACGTTAAATATTTAACGCAACATAACGGAAGGTTATAGTAGTTATTAACTAATAGAATTTAATCTAGATGACTTTTACAATCTCTTATATACTAATAGAATTGATTTTAGTGATGTTATACGGGCAATGCGGCTATTAGATTAAGAGGCCTAGCTATCTAGCTAGATTAAAAAGATCTTCTTCCTCTTATATACTTACTAACTGTATTAGTGAATCTAGGACACTAAAGAGGTCTTAAGAGCCACTTTTGATTTTCCGTAAAATTTATTTATATATAAAATCCACAAAATCAACTCACTACTATACAAACTAGAAACCTATATGCACTAACTTTTAGTCTAAAAAATATTCCTATATAAAATAAAAGCCCTATCTTCTAGCTTTAATTTACTATATACAAGACTTTTGTACAACCTCTAGTTAAAGAGAAACTCGCTATTAAAGATAGCTATAGGGTAACCTATGTACAGGGTAACCTGCTTACGTAACCCTAGCTTACCTAATTACTAGTAGCGCTATGCTTGTGGCTACGCTTGCAGCTATAACGCAATTGAATAATCCACAATTGATTTGGATTAGTCATTCACACGGTTAGTCACAGCTGTTAACAGCTGCGACGTAGCTATTGACAGCTACCTTCGCGACTGTTAACAGCTGTATTGTAGCTGTTAGGCTTGCAAATGTAAGCTAGTAATAGAAAGGTCCTTTAACTAGAAAGGGCTAAAAATAGGTCTTATTTTAACAATAGTTATTACTAATAAGGATTATAAAGAGATCTAGAATAATATAGATTTATTCCCTTTCTTAGTTCCTACTCTAATTAATAAGACTACCTTTATAGATACTTAAGTTAACATAGGCTATAACTACTACACTACTATAAGTAAATACTTAGTCTAAAAGCTTTAATTAGAATGCCTCTCTCTTTTAACTAAGAGGTTAGTTTATATAGCTATTAATATAAAATAAGGGGGAAAAGAGAGCTATAAGAAATAATTATATACATTATATATTATTTGTTTTTAGTTAGATTTAGATAGATAGGAAACTCTAATTATAGTATATATAATCCTAGGACTAATAAGGTAACTTATCCTTAGTATACTATGAATAGAATGGAATGAAATTACCTTAGATATAACACACTAATAGGTGTGCGTAGAATTAGCAAATAGTTTATGTATCTAGGCTATGGTTAATAGAAAGGTTAATTAACTTATAATATCTATCTTAGGTTTAACCTTTACTAGGATAGTATAGTAAGCAAAGAAATAGAAGGAATATATTTAGCTTTATACTATAAGCCTATAGGAAATTATACTTATTTTGCAAATTAATATAACCCTAAAGGCTATAGAGAAGGAGCTTCTTGCTTCCTTACTAAAGGTGCTTTAGGACTTTAAGGATTTATTTTAGGAAAGTAAGGTAAATATTTTACTACTACACTAAGGGAAGTTAGACTACTATATTTACCTTAGGTGTAATATAAATAAAAATAAACCTAACCTACTATAGGCACTATTATATAATATGCCCTAGGAGTATTTACTTAAGATTTAAAAGCAGGTAATAGACTTAATAGATAAGGGTTAGATCTAAGTAAGTTTATTATTAGCAGTAGCCCCTATATTATTAGTGAAGAAACCTAGTAATAGTTAGAGGTTTTGTGTAGACTATTATGCCCTAAATAAGATTATAGAATAGGACTATTACCCCTTACTATTAGTAAAGGAGATACTATATTTATTATTAGAGGTAAGGTAGTTTATAAAGCTAGATATATAATTAGCGTTTTACTATATATATATTGCTAAAGGCAAAGAATACTAGATAGTATTTTGCATAAGGTTTAGGTTATTTAAGTGGTTAGTATACCCCTTTAGGTTAGTAAGTATACCTATAACCTTTTAAAGGTATATTAATAGTGCCTTAAGTAGTATCCTAGGTAATTATATTACTATATATCTTCATAATATCCTAGTTTACTTAAGCGGATTATAAAAGAACTATATATAGAAGGTTTATAGCGTGCTATTTAGACTATAGTAAGCTAGTCTAAACCTAGATATTAAGAAATATATGTTTATAACTAAGGAGGTTAAATACCTTAGGTTTATTATCTAGGTAGGGAAGGCAATCTACCTAGATAAGGAGAAGATTATAGTAATTTAGAATTAGAAGATACTAATAAGGGTTTGTAAAGTCTATAGGTTTCTTAGGTTTACTAACTTTTACTATAATTTTATACTAAAGTTCTTAGACTTAGTAAGCTCTCTAATTAACTTAATAAAAAAAGGAGCCCTATTTTACTAGATAGAGGAGTGTAATAAGGATTTTAAGGCATTAAAGGTAGCCTTTATATTATACCTAATCCTAACTTAATAGGATCCTAAGAAAGACATATTAGTAAAGGCAAATTATTCTAGTATAGCATTAGGGGGTTATCTCTCTTAGTTTAGTAATAATAGTATCTTACACCTAGTAGCCTACTATTTAGCTTAATTATAGGCTACTTAATAGAATTATACTATCTATAATAAGGAACTACTAGTAATTATTTCCTACCTTAAGGTATAGTTAGTAAAGCTTTAGAGTGTAAGTAAACTATTTATAATATTAATAGACTATAAAAACCTTAAGTACTTTATAGTACTAAGGGAGATATTAGAATAATAGGTATAATAGGCAGAGACTCTAGCACTCTTTAACTTTTACCTATAATATAGGCTAGGCATATAAGCGGAATAACTAGACACGCTATTACAACGTTATCTAGATAGGCTAGAAATAGATAGAGTAAAAACCTTAATTATTTAATTTATAATAAGCCCTATAAAATTCAGCTTTAAGAGGGGATAATCATGTGTATGCCTTAAGCCTATTATAGTAATAGAGGGGGTTATTATAGATACTAGTTTAGCCTTATTAAGGAGTCTTCCTACTAGTAAGTTATTATTTATAGATAAACACCTCGAATCCCTATAGGACTAGTCTATAACCTAGGATAAAGCTTATAAGTTATAGGTTAATATAGTGGTAATAGCAGAGCATTGTTGTATTGTATTGTATTGTATTTTTTGGCCCTTCGATGTATTGTATTGTATTGTATAGCCCTATGTATTGTTAGGGGAAAAAAAAGGTGGGGTATTATATAAATTCATTATATAGTAGATTTTTTTAGTAATCTAATTATAGTATTCTTATTTTTATATATAATTTAGTTATTTATTTAAAAATCTATAAAATTTTAGCTTATTTATAAAAGTAAGCTTATTATAGATATTATATATCTTAATAAAGTAATTCTTGATTTAGTTTATAGAATGGGTTTTTATATATATATTAAAAGTCTTTTTATCTTAATATCTTTTTTCTAGGATTTACTATTACTTTTATTATATAAAAAATACAATATAATACAATACAATACAATGTATTATATAATAGTTAGGGGGGTATATATATCCTTAATATAGTAGATTTTAAGGGTAATTTAATTATAGTTGTCTTAGTTTTTTTTATAATTTAGTTATTTATTCAATATTTTATTAAGTTTTAGCTTATTTAGAAAAGTAAGCTTATTATATATTTAGGGTAGCTAAATATTATATATTTAAGTTTAAGCTTAAACTTTTATTTTAATTTAAATTATTAAGGTTTCTTTACTATTCTATTATTTTTTAAGGATTTACTATTCATTTCTATACTTTTTTTAGCTTTTATTATAATAATTACCCTAAAGAAATTATTTAATATTCTAAATTAATAGGATATTAAATCTAAAGAAAAATATACTAATATAAGTAAACTTTTCAAAAGATAAAATAAAATATCTTTTCTTAATTAAAACTTTCCTAGGTATAAAAGATTTTTTTTTAATTTATAATAAAAATTTTTAACTTTATAGGTTTTTTAAATAAAAAAATAAGTAAAAAGTCTATAAAAAGGTTTTTTAATACTTATCTTAATTAAGAATACTTATTTTAATTTAATAATTAGACTTTTTAATAGTTTATATAAGTATAATAAAAAGCTTTATAAAAGCCTAAGCTATATATATATTTTTTATAATTTTATATAATTTTATATAATAAAATTAGTTTTTTTTAAATAAAAGAAAATAGTATTTTAAATATTAAAAAAAATAATTTACTATATATTTATATATAAAATATAATTCTCTTTTAATAAAGAATATAAATAAAAAAGTGAGTCTAAAAGTAGGTCTAAAAGTGGGGTATTATGTTATGTAAGCAATTTATAGCAAATCAAATGAATTAGTTATTAAAGTAGGGCGAAAATTTTTACGTAATACTATTACCCTACTTCTCTTTTCTTTTCTTTTCTTTTCTTTTCTTTTCTTTTCTTTTTCCCTTATAAAAATCATAAAAAATCGTAAAAAATCCAAATCACATAGGAAAAGCTAACCTATTACTCTTACCATTATCCCTTATTATTCTTCTTATTTAAGTTTCTCTAAAATCTCTTTTTAGCTATAAAAAACCCAAAAAAAACCCAAAAACCCTCAAAACCCTATAAAAAACCCCCAAAAAAAACACAAAAAAAACACAAAACAAACACAAAACAAACACAAAACAAACACAAAACAAACACAAAACAAACACAAAACAAACACAAAACAAACACAAAACAAACACAAAACAAACACAAAACAAACACAAAACAAACACAAAACAAACACAAAACAAACACAAAAC